>JAGVSP010004133.1:0-18135 GCA_022494985.1 Micrasema minimum
CTACCCGGGGTGAGGAAACCCCTACCATAAAAAATGGAGGTTTTTCCCCCTTTGATTTTAAAAAAGATCGAGAAAAAAGAGGGGAAGATCGGTTAAATTTCCGCCAAAAATACGCCGACGAAAATTTTTTGGGGACCCCAAGGTTTTTCCCCGAACCTTTCCCAAAGCGCCACCAACCCCCACCCAAAAGGGCGACATACTGGGATGGGGAAATAAGGAAATTCAAGGAAACAGAAAAACCCTCTCCCTCAGGGGGAAAAAGCGGATCCCGGGGACTCATCTCGCCACACAAACAACTGGGGAAAATCACCAAGTCCTGATGCAACAAAACCAATTTCCCCCGCAGAAAAACCCAAACACAAAAAACCCAGGAAAGGCCCGAATTTTTAAAAATCGCCAAAAATACCAGGAAAAGAACCAAAGAACAAAGGGCTCTAAAACCCGGGAAGGTAAAATTTCCCTGGGTGCTGCAGCGTTTGGAAAAACCAAGAAATGGTTTTTTGGGGGTTTTTTCCCTTGAGGCATGTCCCCTAACCTGGGGGGGTTTTGAGTTGTTCACCGGGGGGGGGGGATGCAAAGGGGGTGGTATTTGGGCCCCCGAGCAACCTCGGGCTTTTGCGTATCACGGGGAGGAAAAACCCCCCCGATACTTTTCACCAAACCCCCCCCTCGCCAAACCCCCCGCAAGACTCAGCCCAAACCAAAAAAAAAAGGTAAAATTAAAAACCCCTATTTTCCCAAATTTAACCCCAAACATCGGGGGGGAAAATAAAACGGGAAATTTTTAAAACCCTTATCGCGAAGTAAAAAAATTTTAGTAATGTTTTCTTGTTCAAAAAGGGTTTTGAGCTATAATTCCATTTAAAAATTTAAAAAACAGTAAACCGAAAGACAAATTATTAAAAAAATTTTTTCAATGAGAAAAACCCCCAAAACCCACGAAAAAAAAAATTTTAAAAGTTTGTCGATGTCTCAAATAATTTTGTTTATTTCTTATGATCTTTTAAAATCAAAAAATAAAGCAAAATAAAACAAAATTTTAAAAAAGGAAACTATGATACTCGAAAAATTTGCCTTTAAAACACCCAAAAACCCAATTTTAAAAAAATTTAAAATTCAAAATACATTTTCTTAAAATTCACAAAATGTACCGAAAATAAGTGTTGTAAATCAATTAATGGGGGGAAAACTTTTTAATTTAAATTTTTTGGAACCGATTATTTTTTGCGACCTTTTTACGGGGGCCGGAAAAATGTAAAAAGTTTTTTTTTTTTTTTCAAAAACGCCAGTTGTCAAAAAACACGCCCTCTAATCTGGCCTATTTTTTTTCTTTTTAAAAACATTTAAACACTAAATTTTTATTTCACCACGCAAAGCGAATATTAAAAACTTTTTAATTTTCCAAACTTTTAAAACCACTTTTATTGAAATAAATCATTTCAAAGTCTTTTTTCCCCGCTTTCATCACCTTTAAAAAAAGGCACTGTTTTTCAAATTTTAACTTCTGTTTGCCGTTTTTTCATCATTTTAATTTGCTCCACAAAGGGGATAAGTTTAAAAAAAAGCCCCTTTTACAAAAAAAAAAATAATGGTTTAAAAAAATAAATACATATTTAAAAAATACCCCCAAAAAAAAATTTTTTCCCTTTAAATAAAACTTAAATAAAGAATTTTTTTCTCAATTTTTCTAGACACAAAGGGGTTACCCGGAGATTTTTCAGATATCAAAAAAATTGTAAAATAAAAAATGAAAATAACCCCCCCCCAAATTTAGTGTAAAAAATTTGATGATTTTAAATCAGTGGAAAAAAATTGTGAAAAAATAAAAAAGTCTAGCAAAAAATTAAAGGGGATTTTTAAAACACGGAGGCGGGGGGAGGAAAATCGCCCATTTTACTCAGTTAAAAAAGAAGTCCTTACATCATAAAACAATATTCCTTAAAAGAAATCTTTTTTACTGGTGTTTTAAAATTTAAAAAAAGTTTTTTAATTTTATGATTTCAATCTTTTTAAAAAAATTTTTAAAAAATTTTTAAAAAGAATAATTAATTTAAAATTTAAAAAAAATTTGGAAGGGAATATGGATATCATTCTCCCAAAATTACGAACTAATTGGCGATTAAATGGGGAATTTTAATACATAAGTGGCCCTTTAAAACCCCCCAAGACGGGTCGTAAGCCCGGAAAACCCTTTTCCAATTTTCCCTTCCAAAACTTCTCGCTCGTTAAGTTTTCAAACGTAATTATTGCCCCGTAAAGGGGGTGAAATCCTTTTTTGTCTCAAAAAATTTTGACACATTAAAAAATTTTGTTTTACAAAAATGCAAAAAAAGAGTTCGTTAAAGAAATATAAAAAAAAAAAAAATAAATTTTTAGGTGAAATTATTAAAATATGGTTAAACGCTTAATCAATTACCCTTTTTTATTAAAACAAGTCAAAAAACGTTTTAAAATCGAACAAAAAAAAAATCCACGGATTGAAAAGTCTAGATAGAACGCACGGGAAAAACTTATAGATTGTTAAAACAAGGCAGCACAGCATTTAAAGAATCAAATTATTTGGGTCCCTCCTGTATAAGCTTTTTTTGACTGCCAAACAGAGAAATTTTTAATACCCATACCGCGACGAGTATTATTCAGTACCTACCCGTATAAAAAAATTTCAAGTCATGCGAAAAAAAATAAATAAATGTAAAAAAAAATATTGTAAAATATAAAATGTTTGATAAATAAAATTTTAAAAAACAAAAACCCACCCCCCACACCCCCCAGCCACAAACATTACTTCATTTATCACTAATTAAAAAAAAGATAACATTATCGGGATTTTGTAATTGGGTGCAGATTTATTACTTTTTTGTAATTGCATTGTTAAGCTGTAAAAACCCAAAAAAAAAAAAAAATTTTTTTTAAAAAAATAATAATTTTTTTCAACGAAAATTAACAAAAAATTAAAAATTTTTTCCGAAAAAGCGAAAAACAAAAACCCCCTTACGCCCCTGGAATGTAGGTACACACATATCATCATTTTAAATAATACTGTTTTTTAATTAAAAAAACAAACAGGGGCCTTTGGTTGTGGGCCACGTATTTGTTCTTATTCCACTAATAATAATTCTCACTGAATGATCTTTTCTCCGAGAATGAACTGAAGAATTATTGACGGATATAATTCGGAGGGTTGGCAAGTGGGGGTGGAATCCCCTCTCTTCAACGGAGCCGGGGAGGGGTGTGCTCTGCACGAGGATGGGGGCGGCAGGCCCTTCAAAAGTCGAATAATAAAATCATAATACTTTTAACGACGAGGAACACTTGTCGGAAAATTAAATGGAAGGTCGTTGTCTGTATTTGAATGAGACCAGATTTACAAAGAAAACGATTGAGAAGATGAATAATTACTTCGGTATAAGAAAAACTGGTGAATCTACATTATATTTGGAGTCGAATGTGTAATATGACTTTTATGACATTTTTTTTTTCTTCTCATAAAAGCTTTTATAAGTATATATAGACGATTAAGTAAAAATTGCTCAAATTCTTATTTAAAAACGCGTTTTTTTAATTTTGTGTTCTTTATGGATAGTATATTTGACTAAATATACGATTTTGATAATAATTTGCAAAAACATTCGAAAAAAAAATAACTTCGTAGGTAATTTTCTCGAAAACTAAGGGTCAAATAAAAAAAAAAAATCTACAAAATCGACCCTAAATCTAAATATTATGTAAAATTCACCCTTCATTGTCCAATTAGATTTCCTAGACAAAATCGCCTTTTTTACAATTTAGCACCATCTAATAACTATTTAAAAAAAAAATATTTATAACATTTTTGGCACCGGACTATCTAACTTTAAGGTAAAATTATTTGAGATTTTATAGACTGAAAAAGGTATGTCTATTCCCAGACCTTTACTTTTCTTTTTTGCCTATCCTTGTCATCTTCTTCTCTTCTCATCCCATCCTTCTCTCATGTCTCTTGTTTTACGATATTTATTTTTTGCTATCTTACTTTGCCTACACACATATACTCGTATGTATAGGTACATATGAAAAAATTGGTTCTCATGTTCTTTTTGGATTCTACTCTTTTTATGTATTTATGATTTTAATATTGAATATCTTCAGATGATTTTTTCCCACGTAATAACCAAAATATAAATAGTGTTTAAATGGAAATATTATATAATTTAAATACCTACATACCATCAAGTAATGGACATTTTTGTTACTTACCAACATTTAAATTACATTGTATTTTGGTCTTCATCATAGAACCAATCTTGTAAATTGGTATCCAGCAAGGATCTGCTTCTCGTTCTCCACTGCGCTTTGTCTTCTGCGGTCTTCTTTAGCTCTTTTTTTTTGAGTAATCTTAGAAAAAAGTTCAAAATTTTAGTAATTTTTATAACATTATTAAAATATGCTTTCATTCAGTTCGCTTAACTCATCATATAAGCAGCTATTGAAACCCAACCATCCACTCTTCAGCCAGGACAAATCCGTTTACCCACGTTAACTGAATTCGTATATCAAGATCTGCCTTTAACCAGTGGACAAGATGCACTAATCGTTTATTTCCCAGCATCTGTATCAAATCACTCCTCTCCTGTATTTGTGTATCTAAAGATCTAAGGATCCAAGAATCTGGATGCTGTGATCCAGTCCGACAAAAGATGCATCTCCTGATTATCTTGGATAGGTATCTGATAATGTTGCCTGTTAGAAGAGACAGCAGTAAATGGTATGTTTACTCCTAAATAATTATGTTTACAAGTACTCCGCCCTCTGGTAATTAAAAAGAAAAACACTTTTTTTCTACTGTATATAAATGTGTACTAAGAGTAATTACTTACCAATCAGCGCGGTGAAATAATTTTATTTTTTAAATTTTATTTAAGTATAGGAAAAACAACAGTATCGATACATGAACGTAGAATACAAAAAAGCATGATAACCAATTATAGTTTTTCACATTTATACCATTCAAAGTAGATGGAAAAAATAAATATAAGAAATAAAAATAAAGAGTTATGAGGGAAGGATAGGATGATAGGGATAGGTAAAAGGAAAAGGAGATATTATTGATATCTCAACAGAGACAGAGAAGCTCTGGAAACGAATGTGGGTTATCTAGGCGTTTACAGGGCTTATGACCTGTCATTGGCTGGGTTAAGTGGCCACTTGACGTAATTACAACATTCCCCATTCCGCCTGTCATCTGACAACCATGTATGACAAATTTTTGAAACTTGTATATATCTAAGATGTAAAGAACAATCCGCTTGCGAGTTGTTATTTCGACAGATTTCGAATATTTTTAATATTCTTTCTCTATACTGACATCTATTGAGAATATTGTTAAAGTATTTTTTTGGGCGATCTACATTATTGGTGTAAGTAAGGTTCGAATCTGAACTTTATTACCTACTAGCAGACGTCTGAAGATGTCTCTTCAATTTATTTTTACTTTTTATTTTATTTTAACCAGTAAATATTTTTGAACAACATTTTGAATGAATACAATCGTTTCCAGAGCTTCTCTGTCTCTGTTGAGATATCAATAATATCTGATATCAGCCCAGCATGGGTATAATCCAGTAATTTGTCTACAAGTATTTGTATTCATTCAAAATGTTGTTCAGGAAAAGGAGATGACTGGGAATAGAATTAGGATTACCTTTTGCAGTCTATAAGATTTCGAATAATTTTAATTTGAAATTGGCTAGTCTGATGTTAAAAATGTCAAGACAGGTACAGTATTCATTGAATTTCGCACAACTACGATGTATAAAAGAATTTTTAAATAATTATTTGATGGTACTAAATTATAAAAAAGATGACATTGTCTAGTGAGTCTAATTGGACAATGAAGAGGTATCTGCTCTAGATTATATATAATAGGTAAAGGTATAATAATTACGACTTTTATTTATTTATTTATTTTATCGTTTTTACGCCCATAGGGCTTTTACATTTAAAAAAAATCAATGATTACACAGAAGGTAGCTATTCATTTCCGCCAGAGATGGCATCCAGACACTTTTCGCTAAAATGCACTAGATTTGTGTTGAAAATATCAATATTTTATATGATTTCTTAAATTTCTGATACATATTTAGGTTCGTACAGAGTGTAAAAAAAAAACCCAAAACAATGGCTGGGTTTAAATGGCCACTTAAAGTATTACAACATTTCCCCCTTTCACCTGGGTTTTTAACCATATCTCCAAAAAAACAAAAAAATGGCCGAAAGCTTCCAAGTGAACACTCTCTTTTCAACCATTGAGAAAAATTTCTAAGCATTTTAAACAGAAACCTTTATGATTGGGAAGTGAAAATTCTTACCAATTAAACAATTTTCTCAAAGGTGGGCAAAAGAGTGTTCAAAAATGTTTAGCGCCCCGCCAAATTTTACTGTAAAAAAACAAGCTGAAATTGGCAGAATGGATAACAAATACAAGGGGAAATGGGAATGTTTTATTACATCAAATGGCCCCCCAACCCGCCAATGACCCGGTTAAAATGCCCTGTAAACCCTAGGGATCCAAAAATTTCCCCCCAAACTCTCGTCCCCTGTTTTAATATCCCAATTTTTAAAATTTTTAGCCCGTAATGGGGGAAAAACCAGTTTTTTTCACAAGTAAAATTTGGGGCACATTTAAAATGTTTTTTTATTTATTTAAAGCCCCGCTTTTTATGGGGGCAGTTTTTCTTTTTCCGAAAAAAACACATTTTTTTGTTTAAAACTGTGCAGTCTTCAACATTTTGTCAAAAGACACCAAAAATGTGTTTTTTTAAAAACGGTTTAAAAAGGGTTAAATTATCGTATTTTTTGCTCTCGGGAAATTGATATTTAGCAAATAAAAAAAATATTTTATTTTTTTTTACTATTTAAAAGAAAAAAAAAACCAATGCCCTACTTAAACGTTTACAAAAAAAAACATTTTTTGTCATGTCACTTAAATCTGACACTACACACTTTTTTAAAAGCAGTTTTAGCTTTATAGGGGACCGTTTTCAGACTGAAACAAAAACGTGTAGAAAACTGTCCCATATATGCAAGCTTAAGATTTTAAATTAAAAACATGAAAAATTTATCCGATTTCCAAAATTACTTTTGAGCCCCTTTTATTGGGATGTGTGAATTTATCTTTTTGAAAAGATTTTAAACTTTAACACAGGGGCTCTGGCTTTACACTGGTTTTAAAAATTACAAATACGCCAATCAAGTATTTACCTCCCAAAGGTTTCCATAAAACATCGAGTACTGAAAAGTACGAATTAACTGCAGCCCAAACATTCTGAAAAACAAACCTGAAAATTTCCTTTTAAGAATGTTAATTCCCCCCAAAAAATTGTGGGAATTCAACCCACTTTTTCTTAAATCTTAATTTTTTACGGGTATTCAACCTAGTTCTGAAAAGAAAATATTAACAATTTTTTAATTGGCCCCCTTCACTTTTTTGCAAATAGAAGTTTTTTTGTACCTTTTTAGTAGTTAGGTACCAGTAAGAATTTTAAATGACTGAGATTGCAACAGCTTGTATATTGAATAATGACAATTTGATAACTTTTTAAATGCCATTTTTAAAAAAAAAAGGGCGTTTTAACATTACAAATTTAAATTTAAATTTCCCCTACCCAAAAAAATTTACGAAAAAAATAAAACGAAAATTTTTAAAATACGAAAATAAAAATCGCACCTTTGGGGAAAACTAAAACAACAAATTTCAAAATCCCACTTTTGGGGAAATTTCCCCTCAGTAAAGCAAGTAAAAAACATCGAATTTTCAACTTGACTCTCAACAAGGGCGAGAAATTTAAGGGGAAAATGGATATCTAGGCCTTTTCAGGGGTTAGACCTGTCAATTTGGGTGGGGTTTAAATGGGCCCCTTTATGTATTCCCCCCTTTCACCTAGTATTTTAAATCCCAAAATGCAATATACAAATAAAAAAGGGGCGAAGCTTACATGTGAACTCCCCTGTCCCTCCATTGAGAAAAATTTCTAACAATTTTTGCAAAACCCTTTTTGATTGAAAGGAAATTCTTAAACCGAATTTTTAATTTACCTACTAAGGGAAAAGCCTTTAAAAATGAATCTTCAAATTTTTTATGCTTAAAACTTTACCATTTAATTTTTTTAAACAACATTTTGAGTGTGTCCCAAAAACTTGTAGACAAAAACTGGGTTTTTACCCCTTACGGCTAAAAATTACAACTTTACATCTCAACAAAAGAGAAAAATTTAAAAGGGGAAAATTTGGGAAACTAGGGGTTTACAGGCTTAGACCTTTTATTGGCTGGGGGTTTGTGGGCCCCTTTATGTATTTTCCAATTCCCAATTTTACCTATATTTGATATCCCTAACTGCCAATATAACCCGAAAAAAGGCGCGGATGCTTCCATTTGAACTCAATGACAGGTCATAAGCCCTGTAACGTCTAGATACCATATTTCCCCTTTCCCAAATTTCTCGGCTCTGTTTAGATGTCCCAAATTGGGAATTAAATTTGGGCCCAAAAGGGTGAAATCCAGTTTTTGCTACAAGTAAATTTGGAAAACAAATCAAAATTTTTTTTTATAACATCGTTTTGTTTATAACGATTTCTTCTTTTTTTTTATAAAAAGAAATTTTAAAAAACCTTCTTTTTTAAAATAAAAAAAATAAAATAAATACTAAATTATGTATGGGTTAATTGTTCGTTTCAGGTTCATTTATGATGATGTATATGACAACCTTTTTTGAATTAGGTCGTTTTCCGTCCTAAAGGAGCGATATGTACCCGTGCCGTTCACTAACAAAGAAAAATAACTCGCAAAAGAAATGGGTCCATATAAAAATTTTCATTCAGTACGTTTCTTTTCTGTTTTTAAAAGATGTATGTCAACGATTATATGAAATCAGTCAATGTGTTGTAAGAATGCATTGGAAGATGAGTATGAACTTGATGCAATTTGACTTTATCCAGAAAGGTAATAACTTATCTGATGGGGGACAAATGTGATATTTAATATGGGTTATGGGGGTATAAATAATAATAAATGTTTATGTGATCAATTATGGGGGGGAATTTTAGTTTAAAATATAGGGGGGGGTGTTGGGTAGATAATAACTATATACATTGTTTTTGCCACGTAAACTGAATACCGGAGAAGTTCTCTAAATAAGGATAATTCAATTGAAAATGTAATATAGATTTCCTAGAATTGACAGGGCTTATTGACCATCTTTGGCTGGTTTAAGTGGCCAGTTGATCTATTGTGTTGATTTTTGAAAATTAACATTCTGCCAATGAAGTTTTTTTAAATTTACAATTCGTACATTTTTTTAAAGTATTGTGTTTGGCTCTATTTGGACAAAATCTTTGAACCTGTCTAAAGGTTGGAGTCACGGGGCTTCAGATTGAAATCTCTAGGTTTTAAATTCCTCTTCACTGAAACCCAATTCATACATTCTGGCTCAGTTATTCCTGTCAATTTTGAAAGTAATCCTGAAATCTAAATATTTATGTAGGTACCTGCTAGGTATATATCATAAAAACCCAAATAATGCATCGTAAATAATACAAAAGTATAAATGAAAGAATATTTGGGTCCAGAGGAAGGAAAATGACATCATCTGAATCGTAATTTGAAATGTCGTTAATATTAAATTGGTATGAACTTAATGGCCACGAGTCGTGAAATGTAACTTGGAAGTTTTGTACGAAGATTGGTTGTACGAAGATTGGTTCTTGTTAAGTTAAGAGATGGGTGACTCATTTCCCCTCATATGCAGTAGATAAATATAAATATAGATACTAGATACCTACCTATTATTTTGGTGCTTAAATATAATACATATATAAATATTATATATATTTGTTTTGTTGATTGATTCCGCATTCACTTTGTAACACTTCATAATGAATTATGATTTTAAATAAAACGATGTTATGTGTAACTATTAATTGGTTTATTCTATAAAAAAATAGAATTTACCCTACACTACCTGGTTCGGGAGTAACGTTCTCCCATCGACTGGTGAAAAGACACTAAATTAGAATACAGATCTTATACAAAAAAATTAAATTGTAATAGTTAAAAATTAGACACAAGGTAACATAAATATTGATATATAGAAGTAATAGAAAAAATAGAAAAAAAATAGAAAAAACACATCATTTTTTATAGAAAAACCAATTAATAGCAACACATCACATCGTTTTATTTAATCATAATTCATATATATTTGCTTTGTACGTGTAAGTTTGAAAGTGATGAAAGTGATGAAAGAACGGCTAAAAGTAGTTATAATGCAAGTGCGCCTGGGTGTAGAAATCGAGGAAGCCGAAGATGACATGGCGTGATCAAGTAAAACAAGTGGGCATTGTGAGAAGTCGAATAATCGGCGTGCGTGTGTGAGAATAATAATAATAATAATAATAAATACGGACAATTTTTAAAGCGCCGTTTTCGTGAGTAAATCACTTCAAGGGCGCTGTACAAAATTATAGTAGACTTAATAGATACTACGTTTAAGAATACGTACTTATGACAAGAAATACCTAAACTAATATTACCATTACATATACTTAACTAAACGGTAACTTCAGCCTCTCGATGCGATTTCAAGTCATTTTTTAAGTGCTCTTTCTGAAGAGCGCTTCCATTGGACAGTTTCAAACATCTGAAGGAAGACCATTCTTCGCCGTCGCGCGTCGGTCCGGCTATCGCGAAGGCCCTCTCTCCAAACATGGAAGATTGGCTGGATGTATAAATGTAGATTTTGCCTTTCGATTTAAGCTTAGACTATGATGTTCTCTGCGTAATCTATACAATGATGTTTGTGTGAAAGCACTAAAATAAAGAATAAAGATGAAGCGAAGGAAGTGTGTCAGGACAGAGTGGTATTGCGTTCTATCCCCTCTGCCTACCCCTACGGGGAAACGGCGTGATGGTTAGTTAGTTATAAGTTTATACTGGGAGTGCGGCTTGGAGTAGCGGGGCCCGCATTCAACAGTATGAAAGCTGTCTGGAGATCGGGATATTTACTCGTTAAAAAAAAAATGCCCGCCTTTATAACTCGTGCATCACACCTTTTTCTCCTCTACGGCTGCGAATCGTGCATCTAACCAAGGGCCAAGACAGCAGACTTCTGAGTTTTGAGAATAGGTGTCTCAGAAGAATTTTAGGTGTGCGGTGGTTTGACTTTGTAAGGAACACAGAGGTGAGGCAACGGACACAGCAACCCTTAGGTATCTACGTCATCCAGCGAAGCGTTTCGGCTGCTAAGGCCTCCCGAGAGCCGCCACCATGCTTGCCTATTTTACAAGCGTCCTGGTCGTCCACTGTTGACAATTCATCGGCAGTTTGCGTCAGAGCTACGGGACGTGGACTTGATTTGAGAGGATGCACAGGAGCTGGCGGCCGATCGTTTGCCTGGAGGCAGTTGTGGATACTATATGCTCCACATAGGAGCGATATGTATGATGAAGATGATAGATAGACTTAACTCATATTAAATTGGATAGGTTGAAGAAAGATGCTGCAAGTATTTTGTTTTAAAAATTCAGTATTTTGTTTTAAAAATTAAGTATTTTGTTTTAAAAATTATGTTATTTAGTTAATCAAATAAGGTATGTGATGAGTACCTATCCTGTACATATATTGATTATCTAGGTATTATAGTTTATTTTTCTAAATTTAATTTCTATAAAATGACAATTTTATTTTTTCAGTTATGTTACTTTTCCTTTAAAAACTTTTAATTTATGCTTTACATATTACAAATAAGCAACTGTGTACAGATGGTACTTTGCAACAATAATAAATGTTTCAATATTTTTGAATACTTAAGTGATAGCCTTTAAGTGGACATTATTGTTAGAAATTAATGTTGTATATATTTAAAAATAAGTGTATTGTCTGTTGGCTGTCCATAAACAAATTTAAAAAAAAATATTTAAAAAAAATGATGAAGTTTATACATGTTTTTTAAATTGATTTATTTCAATACTCTTATATAAATCGACCTATATATTATTCACCTAAGGGTTTGTCCCTCTTCCACTCGCACTTTTCTCCGTATGAAGGGAGAGAGTCCGAAGTTTGACAGGTGACATACTAGCCTCCGGCGGAATTCGCCCCTATAATGTTTGATTTTCTCATCGTTCTATGGTTTGAGGATCTCTTAGCGTGCCTATAGCTCGAGACTGTTACCTTCGACCGTAGAAAATTTAGCATCATTAGAAGCGTTTTTTATGCGTTTTTTTTCGGGTAAATGGCCATTCTTCATACAAACATTTTTGCTTTTTTTTTCAAAAAGCGCGACTCGATTCTGACTTTTTTCGTGATGTTTTTGCAGCCGCTCCTATCATTCTTTCGAGCACAATTTTTATCAGCCAAATCTTTTTTAACGACATATTTGCGTTTGTATTTTCGGGCATTTTCTCTCCATACTAGTCTTCCGATTCGACACAGAGTCGTCTGGTCGAAAAAACCACTACAGATAGTATTTTTTGCTATAAATCGAGACTAAAACACATTTAGCGTTCGCCGGTACCGTAAAAATAGCTCTAGCTGAAAATTTACAAATTTTATATGTTTTTCTTTTGCGATTTTATTTGTATAGATTTTCCATAGAGTAACTTTTTTTGCTCTCTCCTGACCTTAAAAATGCCTCAAAGTTTACATGTTGTTCGATTTCTACGTACAACTCATAAATATATTATAGATTCGCGTTATTTTTTAATATATTAAAAGCCCTTTTCGATTAGATATCAGCTAAAATACATTCCCCATAGTAACTGTATGGGATTTCTTTTTTAAACGCTGGACATATTTTTCATTACGAAAACCTAAATTTCGGGTCTAAGCGCTAGAAGGTGCGGAAATCTAACCGTTTCTGTAAAAAAAATTGACCCCGATGTTCATTTTTCATATAAATTATCAATTAATAAATGAATTTCCCAAACGGATGTGTGATGAGAGGCACCTTTTTCTGCTTGTAAAAGCGAGACGAAAGATGAACGTCTGTGTATTTATTAATGATTATTTTGTTCGCCTAATTAATAAATGTCAAAATAAAATGTGTTACCATTTACGTAGAAAATAATATTAAAACCTGCCTAAAATAAAAGTACCTACTGATGTTTCGCTATTGATTTCCCTGTCTATGACGTCAATACAATTATTATTTTTGCCTTCAAAACACATATTTTTTTAGCAAATTTATATAAATACAAAATGACTATGACGTTTGACAGCTGGACTTGTCATTTTATTACATTTTTTGATCTCTTTACACCTTGATTCCACCTTTTCAAGAATTAAATCCGTATTGTGATAAAAATAAGAATATATTATCGTTTTCCAAATGATTTTTTTTTATGAAAATCTTAATTGTTGCTTTTGAAAAAGACATACACGATTAAATCGTCGACAATTAGGAACCAAAAAAGTTTTTTTATTGCTATAAATGTTCCTACCTTCAATTGTATGAATAACATTTATATAAAGATGACAAAAATGCACTTATAATATATATTTTGAAGCGTTCCGGAAGCGTTTTTTTTCATTCTTTGAGTTAAAGAATCTTTGTTTAAAATTTGGAGCATAGGACTCTTGTATAATTCCTGAAAAAGCTATTTTTATTTTAAATACTAAGAACTTCTCATTTTAAAAATTAATATATCATCAACACCATCCATAAAAATTCGTCCCATGTAGAACAAATTGATTTTTTAAAAATGAGATTGGAAAGCTTATGTTTACTTTATAAAAATTTTTTTAATTAAAACTAAAAAAGGGGTTTTGGTGGGGGTCCTAATTTCAAAAAAAGCATTTGCCTTTAAATTTCCCAAAATGGCGGACGCCCAAATTTTTTTTATAATAAGAACAGGGGAAACCCTTTCCAAGGGTTTTGGGGGGTTTTGGTTTTTTGGGTTTTTGTATATTTTTTAAAACCCAAAATGGCCGATGCATTAAAAAAATATGAACATTTGGAAACATTAGGGGCCAGGGTTTTGAATTTTTTTTTGATATCCAACATAAAAAACCCAAAAAGGGAAAAAAAAGGGAGAAGGTTTTTCCTGACAAACTAGCCCCGGGGGGGAAAAATTTCCCCCATAATGCGATTTCCCCCATCGGTCTGTGGGTCTTTGGGTTTTCCCGGGCGTGCCCGTATCATTTTCAAGGTTTTTTGGGGTTCTGGTTTTTGGTTTTTTGTTTATTTTTTAAAACCCAAAATGGCCCAGTATTAAAAAAAAAAATGAACATGATTACATTAGGCCTGATTTCAATTTTTTTTGATACCCAACATAAAACCATAAGTATAAGAGGGAGACGGTCTCCTGACAACTAGCCCTCCGCAGGAAACTCCCCGTATAATGACGATTTCTCATCGTCTGTGGCTCCTGTGGTCTTCGAAGCGTGCCCGATCATTTTCAAGGTTATTGGAGGTTTCGGGGTTTCGGATTTTTTGTTTATTTTTAAAGCCAAGGATGGTCAGATTGCACTTTTTTTTTAATAAACATGGGTATTCATTTTCGGATTATTAGGGGTCCTGATTTCGAAACCAGCCATTTAAATTTTAAAGTCTCCAACATGGCTGGACGCAACATTTTTTTGCGCATGTGAACCATTTTTTTTATAAAATTAATTACGATTCTTTAACCAAGTACCACCGCCCTAACTCATGACAAGTGACCTATGGTTTATAATTAAATTAATAACGTTCACGAATTGTTTAAACTGAAATTCGAGTAAATCTGCTCCTAAATGTCTTAAGTCTAAACTTCATTACTACATGTCCAGATATTATGTCAAATATTCATCTTTCTGCTAAGGATTTCATAACTTTTTAAAAAACACGGCGTGCGATTCCAAATCCATTGCTACAAAAACTAAAAGTAAATATACGCAATTCACCAAAAACTAACTTTTTGATGGCTACAACGTTTAGTTAATAAGAATGACCGAAAATATTTTTTTAAATATGTCTTTAAGTTATTTCTCCCTACGAGGGCACCCAAAACACTTCTATTAAATAAATAAATTTCATAACAAAATAACAAATTATAAAATCTGTTGAATTGATACTTAAATTTTTTTTCTAAAGAAAAAAATTATAAAAGTCAGGCCCCCCAATCTTCACGTCTTCTTGAAGAGAGCACGTACGCACGTAATCATGATAACATTTTAAACCATGACAATTGTCCTAAGGTTGGGAGAAATACTGCAAACTGTCAGTATGCAAATTAAATAAGGGCAAATAAGCAATCAGGTAATAGTGATATATTTGAAACCGAATATTTTAATTTAACATGCTTACATATTTTTAGATATGAGAGTTAAATATTGTATTTCAAAATTAGCTATAAAGATAGATTAAAAAGCAATTGTGGTCGGGTCGTAAATAGCAATATTAATTCGTTCGCTAAACTGAGCTTAATTTGCGGTACTACATTTAACTCGACACTATTTACTAAAAGATGTTGAAAACTCAAAGCTCCCCGAAACTAAATACCCTTCCAGTCACAAGACATCTAGTAGAGATGTCAAATCCTGACAACGAAATATTAATATTGGTTCAGAGATTGAGGTGACTTTTCGACTATTCTGTTGGTTTTGTATGGTGTTTGAGGGGGGTTGTGTGGATATTAGTATGGCCCATAAAGCTCCGTAGCGCCCTATAAAACAAGCAGTAATGGTTCGGTTAAGTTCTAGTTGAGGATCAGTTTACTGGAGAGTGGGTAGATAGTAGAAGTAGAAGTAGAAGTAAAAGAATGTTGTAGTACATCTAAAACATAATGTAAACATAATTAGGTGCTCTGTAAACATTTTTTGTAATATTATCATCATCAACATGTTATTATTACACGTGGCTAATTTACATATCATAGAGCATTTTTCGTGTGATAATACACCTCTGGGTACTTATTATAGTATAATTAATGTAGTTATAACATTAGAAATCTGTTCAACAACTGTTAAGGACTAGAATAATTGCAATAGTCTATGCGCTCGGTAGCTGGAAGACGACTTGAAATCTAGCCTCTTTGGCGCTCTTGGAATTATTTTTCGTAAAAGTAGAGCTATACAAATTACCCGATAAATAAATTATAATTTGACATCTCAAAAGCGACGAGATGTTTTGAAGGAAATATGGATATCTAGGCGTTTACAGGGCTTATGACCTGTCGTTGGCTGAAATCCATCAATTGGGTGAAATCCAGTTTTTGTCTACAAGCATTTGGACACAGTCAAAATGTTTAGGTAAATAAATGCCTAGAACATTGAAAATATGTTTGAAAACTTGTTTAATTTTGAAACACATTGTATAATTTAAGAAATTGCATATTTTTATTTTTTTAAGAGATTTTTAGAGGATGTCACATTTTTTATAAATAAAGGTGAGATCGGGAGGAGCTTAGGCGGTAGGAGTCCTATGTCCAGCAGTGAATTTTCGCGGGCTGATTTTTATTATTATGGATAATTTATAATATAGCGCCGTTTTCGTATAAATATACCTCAAGGGCGCTTCAAATGTGATGTGATGTGATGATGACGTAAAAAACAATCCACAAGTTACTAACCAACTAACTAACCATCACGCCATTTCCCCGAAGGGGTAGGCAGAGAGGATAGAACGCCACACCACTCTGTCCTGGCACACTTCTCTTGCTTCCTCCACAATCATACATCTCCTCATGCACGCCCGTCGATTATTCCGACTTTTTACACGCCCACTTTCAAGCACTTGTTTTACTTGATCATGCCATGTCTTTCCGGCCTTCCCGATTTCTACATCTAGGCACAGTCGCATCATATATTTTTTTAGCTGTTCTTTCATCACTCATTTGCTCCACATGACCGAACCATCGTAAAAGACCCTTTCTTAATTTTGTCGATAATGCTTATCTCAGCCTTGCACTCTGCTCTAAATTTCGACATTTGTACACCTATCATACATAGTCTTACCACACATTCGCCTGAGAGATCGCATTTCAGCTGCATTCAATCTACTTTCATCCTTCTTTTTCCAACAACACCACCAAAGTAGTTTTATATAATAAGTAGGTAGGTATTAAATCTGAAGATAATATTAATATAAAATACGGACCTAGATCGAAGGACCTCATATACAAATTATACTTTTAGAAATACATATATATAATTATGTTTTTTTAACTCTTGGAGTTATGACTAACTACTAACATAGGCTAATTATTATTGTAGTAATATTTACATTAGTGTCACCAATTTCCCTTTTAGGATCAAAGATGACTCAAATAGCTTTCTAAGCACTATTACTCCGAATTTAGTATTGTAAACCTCCTACACTATGGTGACAATAATGTTAAGTGGGAATATTTAAAATGTAATAAATTTTGCAAAAAGGTATTTTTCTATTATTCGGTGGGAGAATTTTAGCCCCTGATTAGAAATAGAAACAGATTTTACTTTTAAGCTAGTAAATTAGATGAAATATGCAGGCATGGCAATAATTAGTAGGTAAAAGTGTTTTTTGTAACTGATTTTCACTAATTATAGTAGGTAATTAAGTATGAAGGAGCTAGACAATAATTCCCCATCTTGCAGCTTCAAAGCGCATGGATGATTGGGGATCCAGATTTCAAAGTGCCATTTATTATGAAAGTGCATTACTTTTTTGTAAAATGTAGAAAATGACGAGCAATAAAGTAAGTATACGATTTCCCTTACAAAATCGTGTAAAATAATTAATAATACTGCTGTGAGCGGTACTAACTTAAAATGTAAATGGGGCGAATTTTTTAAAATAAAAAAATGTTGTTTGTTATATTGTAGGAATATTGGATATAAAATGATGATTATGATTTAAAATTCAAGATGCCGTTTTTTTAATAGTAAAAATAAAGCCAAAAGAAGGACTAATCCGTCTAGCACCTAAAACCCCAAAAACCCAAACCCTTCAAAAAAAAAAAATTATTAAAAATTTTTAAGGGAAAAAACATCAAAAAACATCCAAAATTTCAAAAATTTATTTTCCCCTTTTTTTGGTCCCCACCCAAAAATTTTGGGGATTTAAAAAAAATTTTAAAAAGGGAAAAAACCGGGGGCCTTTTTTTTAAAAAAAAAAAAAAACCCTTACAAAAAAATTCCCAAAA
>JAGVSP010004134.1:0-38980 GCA_022494985.1 Micrasema minimum
TTCCTTTAAAACCTTCTTTGTCGACAGTTGTAATGGGTAACATTTCTCTTCTACCTCCTCCTAAGATGACCTGGATGAAGGGACTAGCATTATTATTATTAATTATTACAACTATGTAAAAAAATAATGAAGATTTCTAAATAATAACGAAACACCAAAAATGCAATAATATTTCTGGCATGTTCTACAGGCGTTATAATAAATATAACCGACTACCTAGCGACAAAAGTGCGTTACTCTAATGCACCTGACAACAGATGGCTAGGACTGACATTTTCTTAATCGGAAGCGATATCACAAAGGAAGTTAGGATATATAATATGGCTTCCAAGTAAGTTTGGAAGTTTGTATGGAAGTAAAAGGCGAAATATGAAATAGGAAGTTTAATACAAAGTATGCAAAGTGATGCGAAGAACTAATGACAGGTCGTAAATCTTGTAAATACCTGATAGACATCCTTATTCGCTTCATATGGTACTATGGTATCTACCCACTACCCATATATTAGAGAGAGAGAGAGAGAGAAAGTTCTTTATTGAGAAAATAAAACATAAGATTTGAAAACAAAAATAATGCCGTCCCGATAAACCGCAATTTTGCCGTTTGTCATCGGGAGCCAATAGCAAATATGTAAATTTATCATAGAAATACAACAAAAAATAATAAAAAAGTTTACAAAATATACATAAAAGGAATAGAGATACGAAAAATGCATATGGTGAATCAATATATAATAAATTGTGGTGCATCAATATAAAGAAGTTCTATCTTCCAACAATGCTAAAAATTAGCATTGTTACACGATTTAAATTCATGGGGCAATATATCAAAAAATTTTGGAATTAAATATTCTAAAGTTCTCTGCCCCCGTACTTATTTTTAGTTTTGGGCACAATTAATCCCTCCATGGATGTGAATCTAGTTGTATATGTGTGATCTAATTTTTTTTTTATGTGTGTTCAAACATATTTTGACAAATGATACTATTCCACAGTAATCCCTTTACAGGTAATACTTTTAAATATTTAAACATTATTGGAGCATTATGTCTTTGACAAAATATATATTTGGTGGTACAATTAATTTGGCAAGGGCATTTTGAACGTTGTTGTTGTTGTCGTTATTGTTTGCCTTTTTGGTGTCGATTGATATATAACCTTACTTAGAATACTTTAGGGTTAATAGGACTTTTCACCTTAAGGTTCCGGCCTGGATCTCCATGTATGAGCTGGTGAGCGATGTCTCTGCAACGTTTTGGGTCGTGACCTGCAGCAGCTACGTCAGCATCACACTCCCAGTCCCGATCAGCGGTATGGGCATATGCACCCGCTGGGGAAGCGTGAGTTATTCTGGTCGTAGTCAAAATTCCTAGCACGAAAAATATCAATCTGTAGAGCTTATTGCATGGATTGTAAATGCAACTACAATGTTATGTATAGAGTCATAGAGTACAAGATAAAATGCAATTACTAGTAAGTGTGACGTGCGTGCATGAGAAGATTTATCAATAAGGAGGAAGCAAAAAAATCCAGGATACGGTAATATGTAATGTTGCATTGTATTCTCATATTAGACGTAGAGCAGGGTAACCAAAATGGTGGGGCCTAGATAGCTCTGGAGCAAGGTCGGACTGTAGAAAACCACTGATAGTAAACTTCTTGAAATAAAACTTGTTTGGTATTGAGAAAAACTGTATTTTTAAATAACTAGTGCAAGATTAAAATGTTACAATTCAAAATGCAAATGGTTGCCTGGCTGGAGAGTCGCCTCAGTAGAGCAGACAGGGCCTATTCCCTGCTCTACGGCTAATATGAGAAAAACTTCTCTGCGGCTAATTAAGAAGAAGGTGATGTCAATTAGTTAGTTCAAAACACAAAAAAAATTACTTGTAAATATTTTAATTTGATCTATAATATGTCATTAATGTGATAGACCAAGAACTGAATATATTTTGTGATATTTGAGAATATTCCAAGAGCTTTTCTTCAGTCTTTTCCTTGATCTGAATCATAGAGCACTACAACTCATTGACAGACCTGTCTTTGTCCAAGAAATGTCTTCACTTGCGCCACTTGATCCTCTCCAGTATCTAATGCCTAAATATCCGATGTTTTCTCCTCAAAATACGAACCACTTTATGTTGATACTTTTAAACATACCTACTATATATATTCGTTTTCTAGTTCAAAACCGCAGACAAATGATAGCCCCAACCTTTCCCTAGACTGTTTTAAGGACCATTGATTATTTTTTCAGTCCAGCACAGCTTTGCCGATTTTTTCAACAAGCTATACCTCAATTTTAAGATTGATAGTGCGATAAAAATACGGAAGAATTTACTTTATGTACGCAAAAAAATGCGTTCATTGCTCCACCACTGTCTCGGCTTATGTGTTATAATAATTGTCATTGTTTCCATCACCCAAACCAACCAGAGTCGGCCCAAATTAACAGTAGTAGGGAAACGTTAGTTTCTACCCCGATCATTGTATATTAGTAATTACTACCACCCGTGCGGAGACCGGCATACTGCCTTGCCAGGCCCCCCATCCCAGACATCCACCCGAGCAATCGCAGTCAGTCAGGGTCTCAATGGAGGGGGGACATGGAAGAGAAGGGATCGATTTAGGAGTCTAGGCGCATATTTATGTATTCATCATGTTCAAGAGCTTGGTTTAAAAAAAACACTTTTTAAAACTCACCAGCGCTTCTTCCATTGTCAATAAATATTTTGGCCAAGGAGTCTACGTGGGTTGAATTGTCAAGCATCTTTTTACAATCATATCTGTCAACCTGAGCTGATACTCCAATAGTTCCAAGGTTCGCCTTTACTCCACCAAGGTACGCCGTGGCGCTGCAAGCGGAATCTGCCACTTGGTGATCTACGCAATACGTCTGGAAATTTAATTATTATACTTGTAATTAATATATTTACATAAATTACAATTTGGCATCTCAACAGAGGAGAGAAGGCTAGAAGGAAATATGGATATCTAGGCGTTTCCAGGGCTTTTGACCTGTCATTGGCTGGGTTAGGTGGCCACTTGACGTATTACAACATTCCCCATTTCGCCCAGTGTTTAATATCCATATATAACAGTTATCAGAACTTGTGTAAATACAGGAAAATGGCGCGACGCTTCACATGTGAACACTCTCTGTCATCCATTGAAAAAATTGGTAAGCATTTTAGCAGAAACCTTTATGATTGCAAGTGAGATTCTTACCGAATTATATCACCTACTAGGAAACGCCTGAAGATGACTCTTCAATTTGTTATTTATATCAAACCTTTAATATCAAGAACGAATTAGTGGAAAAAGTATTATCACCTTGGACAATCCTGTAACTGGGAATTTCTCGAAACTGAGTTGTGCTTCCTCTCCTGACGAACCTTCCATCTGCCCCTTGTAGATTCTGGCAGCAGCCAGGGTCGGTATGGACATCCCGTCTCCCAGGAATAAGATGACGTTCTTGGCTGTCTTGGTATTCGTTTTCTGACTGATTAGCATCTTCACTCTATCCCTCCCTAATTTCTGCCAGTACTCTGCGTTCTTCTCTTTTTCATTTTTTCCCAGAAAGTTGGAACGGAAAGGCGCGCCTTTAAAACTCGGATGCATTCGATGTTCATTTTCATCTGAAAACACAAGTTTTCAATCTTTTGAAACCATAATCAAAAACATAAAATGGATAGATAAAGTTAATCCAAAATTCCATTATTGGTCCAGCCAATTTCAATCACTACTTCAATTGATTTCATTCTGCTGCCACATGACCTGCGGGCGATTCTCCACACAATCGTAGTCCTCGACTTTCTCCCTGGAATTTAGCACTATGGCTTAACACCTTTTGGATATCGGTATCTGGTATACCAGAAGCGTAATCGTATCGCCTTTTCTTTTTGAATTATTGTTTTTTTTTTTTTTCACAAAAATGACGAAAAAAAAAACTATGCAAAAACGCTTCATGTCGTCGATTTCAAAAAACTGTGGAAAAATAATTGCTCTAATTAAACTTTACATACCTTCCAGAGAGAAAACCAAGGACTACGAATATATACAGAATGGGATGCGGTTTTCCACAGTGAAAAGAAATGGATTACTAGTAAAAAAAAATATGTTACCTACCTAAAAATATACGATAATTCAGTTATTAATTCTAAATTATTGTTTTAATTCTTCGTCTACGTTAGTGTTTAAAATCATAGTCTGTCAAAAACGAGGTCGTGGATTCGATTGATTACCACGCAATGTGAAGATGCACCCTCCTGATTTTGTTTTTAAGAAACGTCTGAAGCAGTTCTACCTATCCTCAAACCTTTAAAATATCCTTCCTTCATTCTATTTCGTATTCCTTTTCTTTCTTCTTCATTTCATTTTCCGATCATATTTAAGTGAATTTAAAACTGCACATAAACTTTAAAATAATGTAATGTAATTTTAGGTTTTATCTCCCCACCAAAACTCAGTACAATGCTTATCATTAAAACAAATTAACGGTTGATTGGAAGACATTGCTTAAATCAAACAGCCCTTCCTTGTTCACTTGCCTTGTATTTTAAAAATGATTTGTATTTTAATTTAACCACCTTAACTGGCCAGGAGGCCCAATTACAGAGGGATATAACGTCACAAACACCCAGGCTTGAGATAACTTATTATGTTTGAGTTCTCACCGGGAACCGAACCCGGAACCTCCGTATCGTGAGTCCAGTGTCTTAGCCATTACGCTACGACGACCGCCCGATATAATATATGATTAAATAATTCTAGATTTCTAGATTCTAGATTTGATTTTTATATATTATATGTAATGTATTGGTATGGGGGCTTTTAGTAAAAACACGGCTGTGACAATATTGACGGGTTTATTATAATACAGGTTTACTTGTCTAAGCTGCTCGGAGCTCTAACTGGGAATGGCGGGCACACAGTAGACATACTACATACACACACACGTTCGTACATCTTCTGTCACCCTCACACACAGTCTCTCTTTCACACACATATCTCACATTGTATATATTTTATATGGGTTTGTTATTGGGTCTTTAATGCCATTTTTACAGGGTTTCATAAAACCTGATGATTTGGTGATAATACTTTTAAAAAAAATAATATGTGTATATTACTTACGTGGAAAGGCGAATGTTCCGACCGCACACGTTAACACGGTAAAAAGGAGTACGTTCACCATGGTGGCCTCGATAAGACTCCTTATTTTTTGGCAAATCTTCCTTTTATGGGGACACCCGTCAGGCAGATATCTGGATTTAACCGTTACATCCGAATAACTTTATTGTAATCTCACACATAAACTAGCGATGACGGAATAACGATTTTAACCCAAAAAGACTGAAATAACGTTGTGGTAAAAAAAAACAGTATGTACCTAGTAAGTTATGTGATATAGATGTCTCAGAATAATATTAGGTGAAAGGTGGTTGAACTTTGTAAGGAACACAGAGGTGAGGCAACGGACGCAGCAACCGCTGTCATTCGGCGAAAGCATTTTAGCTGGCTGGGCCATGTACTACGTATGCCTCCCTAAAGCCTTAACCATGCTTGTCTATTTTACAAGGCATCAGATTCTCGGCGTCCTGGATTTCCACTGTTGACAATCCTTTTGCTGTTTGCTTCAGAGCTGCGGTACGTGGACCTGACTTGGGAGAATGCACGGGAAATGACCGCCGATTACTTGGCTTGGTGGCAGTTTTTGGAACCTGGGATATAAAGTAATATATATAAATAATTGAGTATTTTATTTTCAGCAAACGCCAACTTCAGAAATCCGGGGCTCGTGCCATTGGGTTCAGAGAGCCATGTAGCAGTGTTTGTCAAAGACACCTCTTCTCTGGAGTGTATGAGCAGTCTCACATTCCACATCTGATAACCTTCGCCACCTGTCTTGGTAATTCTCTCAGTCATTGCAATTAATTTACCTTTTGTTGTTAATAAAAGTATTAAAAAAGTTATGTTAATATCCCTTCATCAAAATATTGACTTGTTTCAGAAGATCACTGAGATGGTGCTAGGGAAGGTTGTATTAAAATTGTTACTAAGGCCTGGTTGCACCAACAAAAGTTAAAGTCATGGCGTAATTCAAATATAGGTTCGTTTTATGTCAAAATTGGTTTCAAAATGAAAATGATGGTTTCATTTGCGCTGTGAGACAGTTCTTCTCCACACAATCCTCGCCCCTAAAATTCAAATAAATAATTAAAGTGATTTTTTATTGACATTACTTGGTGGAATTCCATGATTGAATTATTTTAATACAACTAATTTATTTTATTTGGAAAACTAACAGAGAACAAAATCATAATATAAGATATAAGTATCCATCTTAATGATTGAAAAAAGCTCCAATTACAGGTTTTCGCAGAATGAGCGTTAACAGTAACAAAACAGAAAATTAAATATTTAATGTATAACGTATAAATGTTTTTTAAATTTATTTTATTTACTATATTTTTTTTTAAGAAGGAGAGTGTAAGGAATTGGAATAGGAAGTGAAAGAGAGAAGTTAAGTCGATGGATGTGTCTTTAACATATTTTTAAGTGTGGATAGTTTAGTGTTTGTGAAATCAATATAGCTAAATTCATTGTTGTGTGCCAAACAAGAACGTTGAATATAAGAATTTTGATTGTAGGCTTTTTTGTTGATGGAGACACGAAACATAGTGTAATGTCTTTTCAACCTGGCTGGAACATTTATCGATATTAGACCTAGGAGCTCTGAGCAGTCAACTAAGCTTACAAAGATTTTATACAGGAATATTTGATCAGCGCAGTTTCTGCGGTGTCCTAAGGTGGCGATACCATGAGCGGTGGAAGTTGCAAGATATGATACAAAATGGCAAGCCGGATTTAATAAAAGTTAAAATAAAAATACTTGGTACACTTCCACTGACCAGTAAGCGCTGTTAGGTCCCTGTTAGCCATTTACGTCCCAGTCTGAAGATGCCCGTAACAGGGAGAAAGCGCTAACTGGTCAAATAAATAAAAGTGGAAGTGTACCGAGTATTTTTATTTAGCTTTTAAAAGTTATTTTTTTATTTATTTATTTATTTCATACATTATCGAATCAAATTAACAAAGCTTAATATTACAATAATTGGGTTCTTCCTGATTTTTTATTTCAAAAAGTTGATTGAAAAATTGCAATATCTAGAGATTTTTAATTTTTTTTTACGATGTCATATGAATTTTCTAGCGCGGTTTGAAATAGCGCTTTTTCAAATCGCTCGCTCCTTTTGGCGCGCATGCGGTGTGACGTCACAGCAATATAGGCGCTCACTACGGAATGAATTTCACGCCTTTCACGGTCGACGGGTATGACGTCATTAGCCAATAACGGGCGTTAAAAATAATTCGCAGTTTCGTGTTTTCAAAGCACAAATTTACAAATGAAAACCTAATTTTTGATCATTGTGTTTTATATCGTTGAAATTGTAAAAATATACTTTAGATATTTTTATAACGTTTTCAAGGATATTTATGCTATCGGAAAGAACCCTATTATACAATATAACCATAACGCTATACCTCACCAATAAAAAAGACAAGCTCTTGTGCAGACGCTAAAATATACATAATATAAGTAGTAGTCATAGTAAGGTAAATATAGGTAGTATAAGGTATAATAGTAAGTAGTAAATATAAGTAGTACAACAAGGTAAAATATAAGTTGTATAAATATAAGAAGTAATCATATTAAGGTAAATTAAAAAACAAATCTACTAAGATATGCAAAAATAAACAATTAAGTAAGCAAAAAATAGATATATTAAAATAATTCAACGTAATCAGAATAGCATGGATAAAGAGCTGGAAGTATTACCGAGTAAGAGAGATCAACTTTGGGATATATTTATACAGTACATAAGTTTTTAGGTACAGGATTGATGATTATTTATGAAGAGATAAATGCATTGCATAGAAGAAAACTTAAAAATATTGAAAGATTTAAAAAAAAATTAACAATCTCCACGTTTGCGGGTGATTTTGCATGTTGAGGTTGGGAAATGGAGAAAAATGATAGGAGAGTAGATAGGATAAAATGTTTATGAGGTGATGAGTACATTAAAAACTCTTAAACAATTAGGTGGGAAACCCCATGGTACCCAGTGCTCCCAAAGCCCACGGTACAAACTCCACTCAATTAATCACAGACATTGCCTGACTGCGACACGGTACAAACTCCTCACACCTAAAACTACACTCATGCATCCGCCCTGAAGATGGACACTGCAATGTGCTCCGAAACGTCGGCAACGAAAAGCCCACTAACACGGCATAATAACCCAGAAATACATTAGGTAGATAAGTATGAATTAAATATATTATCTTTAGAATTTCTAATTGTTATAATTTTTTTATACAGAAAAGATCCTAATATTTATATTTATGTGAATAAGGTACGTTCAACCAACTTATCTATGACATTCAGTTATTTGATAAGGGGATTTTTTTAAATTATTTTGTTTCTTTTGTGTCATTTAAATTGATCTCGGCTTATCACTGATAAACAAATATTAAGTAAATAATATCATTTTCGTCGCTAAGTCGTTTTATCAAAATGATAATAGTTTATACATTTTCTGAATCAAATTTTGATTTCCCGTGAAAGAATAACACTTAGAGGCGAGCAGTAAGATTTTTTTCCAAATTTGAAATGTCGGCTTCATACAAATCCTATATATTTTACTGGCGCTGAAGTGTAAGACTGATTACTTTACCTTCATGTAACGAATGATAAAGATACATCCACTTGGCTCACCAATGAGGCGCATCATGCATCTTTAGGAAAAAGGAAAGTAGTTTTAGTAATTTTATTGTGAATAGCTTAAGCTTATACAAATTTTCTATTAATATATTGAATCGTTGAA
Source organism: Micrasema minimum (assembly GCA_022494985.1). NCBI lineage: Eukaryota > Metazoa > Arthropoda > Insecta > Trichoptera > Brachycentridae > Micrasema > Micrasema minimum. Next base: position 8,891 of record JAGVSP010004134.1, read on the forward strand.
TAATTCTCTAAGAATAAAAAATCATCACCAATCAAATTATTGACATGACATTGACATTATGACTGGGAAACATGTTCGCTTAGGATGGAAATATGGACCAGGACATTGAAAGGAGGGTTAGTGCCGGTAACAGAGTTTATGGTGCCTTAAAGTCGGTCGTATCTAATAAGTGCTTATCAAAAGTGGCTGAATTGGCAGTTCATAATGGAGTTCTGGTACCTAACCTTATGTATGGAAGCGAAGAATGGAGTTGGAAAAAGAAGGATGAAAGTAGATTGAATGCAGTTGAAATGCGATCTCTCAGGCGAATGTGTGGTAAAACTATGTATGATAGGTGCACTAATGTTGAAATTAGAGCAGAATGCAAGGCTGAGATAAGAATTATCGACAAAATTAAGAAAGGTCTTTTACGTTGGTTCGGTCATGCAGAGCGAATGGATGATGAAAGAACGGCTAAAAAAATATATGATGCGACTGTGCCTGCGATGTAGAAGTCGAGGAAGGCCGAGAAAGACATGGCATGATCAAGTAAAACAAGTGCTTGAAAGTGGGCCAGTTTCTTCTTCTTTCTCTTCTCCACCTGACAACATCCTGGACATCGCAAGTTGTTCAAGTTTAAATAAAATTGAATTTTCTTTCTTCATTTCAATTGATTTGGACTTTTATTGATAATATTATTTTAAGAAAATGAAATTTTAGATACATTAAAAGCCAGTAGCAAGTAAAACAAGTGCTTGAAAGTGGGCATGTAAAAAGTCGGAATAATCGACGTGCGTGCATGAGAAGATGTATGAATGTGGAGGAAGCAAGAGAAGTATGCTAGGACAGATTGGTGTGGCGTTCTTTCCTCTCTGGGGAAATGGCGTGATAGTTAGTTAAAAAGAAAAGAATTCATTCTGGTTCGCGGTACCTTTGATGAATTGAATATTCCTGAAATATCATTGCGAAATCTGCCGTGAAGACGAACAGTTATCTATGAGGTTCCTCAAGATAATAATTATGTTATTTATAATATCCAGATAAATATCTCAATCCCAGTCAAGATAAACAAAATGAATCAAGATTTGGTTAAAATATCACGCAGAAGTCATTATTATTGATTAGAGTTCTGATCGACATCAAACATTCTCTGTGCAACGATGGCCAAGCTTGGAGGTGTCGTCTTCTTCTTATTATTTGCATTTTTGAATGCAGCTATCATCGATAATTGTAAGTTTCTATATTTTTTATTAATTTTTCAAAGGATATTATTCAAATGTTTATTAAAATCAAACCAAACGGATTTAATTCTGACTAAGTACCGACCTATTAGTATTATTTTATGAGGCATCTTGCATCGTTTGGTTTTTTTTTCAATAGATTACCCATTTTTTTTTGGTTGAAATATTTTCGTAATAAGATCATCAACAAGAAAAATGATTTATTATTTTTAATATAAATAATTTAACTGGTGTTGATTTTTGCTATCCATTTAAGTAATTAGTTTACAAATTAATTTCATTAAAAAAATTATTTAGCGAAACTGTTGTTGAATGAATAATATTTGTGTAAGTTGTTAACAGGTTACTGATTCCTACATGTAATAAGTAAGTTGTTGACAGGTTACTGATTCCTACATGCAATAAGTAAGTTGTTGACAGGTTACTGATTCCTACATGTAATAAGTAAGTTGTTGACAGGTTACTGATTCCTACATGCAATAAGTAAGTTGTTGACAGGTTACTGATTCCTACATGTAATGAGTAAGTTGTTGACAGGTTACTGATTCCTACATGTAATAAGTAAGTTGTTGACAGGTTACTGATTCCTACATGCAATAAGTAAGTTGTTGACAGGTTACTGATTCCTAAATGTAATAAGTAAGTTGTTGACAGGTTACTGATTCCTACATGCAATAAGTAAGTTGTTGACAGGTTACTGATTCCTACATGCAATAAGTAAGTTGTTGACAGGTTACTGATTCCTACATGTAATAAGTAAGTTGTTGACAGGTTACTGATTCCTACATGCAATAAGTAAGTTGTTGACAGGTTACTGATTCCTACATGTAATAAGTAAGTTGTTGACAGGTTACTGATTCCTACGTGCAATAAGTAAGTTGTTGACAGGTTACTGATTCCTACATGTAATAAGTAAGTTGTTGACAGGTTACTGATTCCTACATGTAATAAGTAAGTTGTTGACAGGTTACTGATTCCTACGTGCAATAAGTAAGTTGTTGACAGGTTACTGATTCCTACATGTAATAAGTAAGTTGTTGACAGGTTACTGATTCCTACATGCAATAAGTAAGTTGTTGACAGGTTACTGATTCCTACATGCAATAAGTAAGTTGTTGACAGGTTACTGATTTTTACATGCAATAAGTTAGTTGTTGACAGGTTACTGATTCCTACATGCAATAACTTGTTGACAGGTTACTAATTCCTACATGCAATAAGTAAGTCGTTGACAGGTTACTTATTTCTTTATGCAATAAGTAAGTCGTTTGACAGGTTACTTTATTTCTTTATGCAATAAGTAAGTTGTTGACAAGTTACTGATTCCTACATGCAATAGAAGTTGATAGAATTAATTTATTAATATTCAATTGAAGATGTATTGAATTTGAAAGAAGCAAGATAAGTGTGTCAGGACAGAGCGGCGCGGCGAGGCGTTCTATCCTCTTTGCCCAACACTTCGGGGAAATGAGAGTGAGAAGAGTGACTATCTCATTCTGAGCTCATTTTATAAAGCCACTTTTTCGCAAATGAATAAAATTTACTTTTATCTTTCTATAATTTATCTTTAAGTGGGATCAAATTATAAATTCTAGGAGCCAGATATATTTATGTGACTTCTTTGACAAAATGCAGTTTTTATTTTAGGTGTCACATACACTGACTCCTTTTATATCTTGTGTCAACTTATTGTCGACCGAAGGAACTCGATTTGTACTCGTTATGACAGCCAAACGTCGCGTCGGCTATACAGTTTTCGTTTTATACAGGACAGTTTTCAGACTGCACAGGAAACTGTACAGTTCACTGTCCCGTATAAAGCTAGCTTTAGACTTTTTTCCACGTGCCATGTCTTCTGCAGCTTTTGTCAAATAATAATCCCAAAAATGCAACGAATTAATTTAAAAAAAAAAAAATTTCCATCGTTATCAATCAGACCATTTAATGCGCATATTGTTCCAGTAAAATAGATAACAACGCAATAATTTGATCTGTATTCATTCTTTATATCACATGATCTTTTGAAGATCGATATAATAATTTTTAAAAATAGATTAGGTTCCAGTAATTTTCTATATCCAAAGTTCATTTTAAATGATTTATTTTTGTAATGTTTTTTAATTTAATTTTAAAAAAATATCATTATAATTTACTTTTCATAAATCTTGAAAAATTTAGACAGGTAAGTAGGTACTGTCTTGAAATAACTGCCAGGAAGTGACAGCAGACGGCGCTTATATAGAAACGGAGAAATATCCCAGAACATTCTGGATACGGTACACCGAAATTTCTATTAGTTTCCACACAGTTCCTTGTTACACAGTGGAATCATCTTGATATTTTTGTATAATTCTAACGTTTTCTGGGTATTATTACATTTGTTTTGAATTGATGTCGAGGAAGGCCGAGAAAGATATGACACCATTTAATACAATAGATGGTCTTGTGAAAAGTCAGAATTATCGCCATGAGTACATGCGAAAATAAATGTGGAGAAAGAAAGAGAAGTGTGCAAGGACAAAGTGGTTTTGGCGTTTTATCCTAGCCTTTTGGGGAAATAGCGTGATCTTAATCTTGTTCAAAATGTTACTAGAATAAAAATGCCTATCAAAGGATGAAATAGCAAATTAGTAAAATAAATACCCATCCAGGTTACTGTTTAAAGAGTGTAATATACTTGATGTTAGGCAATTAGCAATTAGGGAATTCGTTCGAACCGCATTAAAAACAGACCCTCTAACCCTACTAATCATAATCATTCCACTAGATTTGCATGCAATAATAAATTGATAACACCTAAAATGAGTACAAAATTTGGACAACGGCACTCAATATTTTTATCTCCTTACCTGTACAATAAATTGGAAAAAAATACTAAAACGACTAAATTAGGATTAAACATGTGGCTCCTCGATTTAGATATTGTAAATTCTGAACAACTATTGATTGTTCAGAGATAATCTAAGTTGTATGTATAGTAGTGTTAGTAAACATCTTACTAGTATACTATCCGATAATATTTTATTTAAGTATGTTTCTAATTTAATGACCCTATAATTTAAGTAGAATTGTTAGTAAGTTTCTAATTAATATACTGTTGAATAAAATTTTGTTGATTCAGTAAAATTATATTTTAGTAACCTATTGTAATAGTATATAATATAAAATAACATAAACGGATTCAAATCACAAATTATAAATCATAAATTCAAATTATTTTCACGCAAATTTATAATAATTACATATCTTTTCATTAATTATAATATTGTACGAGACAGGTGCGCAACACGCCACCTAGTAGAGATGATATCAACAACAAATTAGTTTTATCTGTAATAAATAAGATGTGTAATGTTAGGAACCCTACTAAACAAATAAACAAAATATGAATGAAAATCCAGCCAATGGTGCTTAGGCTGGATCACCAAGGTATTTGGTATTCACAATGAAAGCCCCACCCTTTCCCTGGACTGCTTTAAAGACTATTGAGTCTTTTTTCAGTCCAGCCAACTCTACCGATTTTTTCAACAAGCTAAACTGCGATTTTAAGATTGTTAGTGTGATAAAAATACGGATGAATTTACGATTATGTACGCGAACAAATGATTTCATGTATGATAACACATATAAAAATAAATTATACCACACATATACAACTAGATTCACATCCATGGAGGGATTAATTGTGCCCAAAACAAAAAATAAGTACGGGCAGAGAACTCTAGAATACTTAATTCCCAAAATATTTAATATGTTGCCCTATGAACTTAAATCGTGCAATAATGCAAATAAAATTATTTCTATTCTAAGGGTTTGGTTGGAAGATAGAACTTTTTTATATTGATGTACCATAATTTATATATATTGATTCACCATTGCATTATCTCTATTCCTTTTATGTATATTTTGTGAACTTTTTTATTTTTGTTGTATTTCTATGATAAATTTATTTTTTGCTAATGAAAAATAAAAAAAATTGTACCCCTACCACTGTCTCGGCTTATGTATTATAATTGTCATTGTTTCCATCAGCCAAACCAACCAGGTCGGCCCAAATAAACAGTGGTAGGGATGTTAGTTTTCTACCCCGTTCATTATTTATTAGTAATTACAACCACCCGTGTGGAGACCGGTATCCCGCCTCGCCAGGCCCCCCATCCCAGACATCCACCGGTGCATCCGCGGTCAGGGTCTCAATGGGGGGGGGGGATTAGGGAAAAGAGGGGAGGGGACAGAACGCATGTGTGCATCTCACACTATCATCCTATCTGGCAGACACTATTTCATACGTCCCCTGCCGTACCTTATCACAATACCTATCCAAAGACCATCCTATCCTTACAAAAGACACAATACAATTGAGTTGAGGGATGGGATATAATTTGAGACCTCCACGCACGCACACACAAACAGCCCGGGACGGGCCGCCCCCGCGAGGGCACACCAAGTCGGGGACTACCCCACTAAGCAATCTATTAGTTCTAGATACTTCCTTTTACGGAACAAAACGTGCACAAATGCCAGTTCAGTCCATGTCCCTTCACCACCTATTGTTCTACTCATGCAGACTCTACTTCTACCTTTTTAAAAAGGTATTTGGTATTGGTACCACCATTGATATTTTTAAATAATTGCATATACAATATTCAAATTAATTACAGATGATTCTCGCATGCACCCTGAGTCTCGCCAGACAACAGTTGGTCCACTGGCGGAGTTAGAGCAATCGTTCTGGATTAACAAGGCACTTGGTGCTCTCAAAGGCAAAGCATCACGTGTTGCCAACAAGCCCAAGAATGCCAAGAACATCATCTTGTTCCTTGGTGATGGAATGTCCTTGGCCACTATTGCTGCAGCCAGAACCCTATTGGGGCAGAGAGAAGGGAGAGTAGGAGAGAACGATAAACTATCGTTTGAGAAATTTCCTGTCATCGGATTGTCCAACGTAAGTGAAAAAAATATGTAAACTTGATATCCCAACAGAGACAGAGAAAATCTGGAAGCGAATGTGGGTTATCTAGGCGTTTACAGGGCTTATGACTTGTCTGACTGGGTTAAGTGCCCACTTGATGTATTACAAAATTCCCCATTCCGCCCATCATCTGACAACCATGTATGACAAATTTTTGAAACTTGTATATATGTTGAGTTTGTACAGAAGAATCCTGAACTTACCTACAGAAATAAACCTTAGATTGCCAAAAATGCTTAGATTGCTCAACAATGCTTATCTATCTTCTCAACAGATCTAAAAATATTAAAAATCTGTCGAAAACATAACTCGCATGTGGATTCTTCTGTACAAACTCAACATATATACAAGTTTAAAATTTTTGTCATATTTGGTTGTCAGATGATGGGCGGAATGGGGAATGTTGTAATACATCAAGTGGCCACTTAACCCAGCCAATGACAGTCATAAGCCCTGTAAACGCCTAGATAACCCACATTCGTTTCCAGAGTTTCTCTGTCTCTGTTGAGATGTCAATAATATCTGAAGAAGATTTGAATATCATTTACCCAAAACAATGTTGATTTCAGACGTATTGCGTGAACGCCCAAGTAGCTGACTCTGCGTGTTCAGCCACGGCTTATCTTGGAGGAGTCAAGGGAAACGATGGAACCATCGGAGTAGATGCTTCAGTCAATTACGGGAACTGTTCCGCCATGACTGAGACAGACCACCACGTGAAGTCCATAGCCTCGCGTGCTCTGGAAGCAGGGAAACATGCAGGTCAATTTTTAAATCTTAAATCAAAGAAAATCACTAAACGTCTTTACTAACTTGTGTCCTATTATTATAGATGCTGAAAGTTTAGTCATTGCTAATGATTTGGCTCCGATGTTTAAAATACTTAATCGTACATGTATTTTGCCAACCAGAAGATCTCATCTTACATTTTTACTTGTTTGTGCCAATATAACTTGAAGTAAAGTCTATTTTTGAAATGAATACAAATACTTGTAAACAAATTACTGGATTATACCCATGCTAGGCTGATATCAGATATTATTGATATCCCAACAGAGACACAGAAAATTTGGAAACGAATGTGGGTTATCTAGGGTTATCGTCAAGTGGCCACTAAACCCAGCTAATGACAGGTCATAAGCCCTGTAAACGCCTAGATAACCCACATTTGTTTCCAAATTTTCTCTGTCTCTGTTGGGATATCAATACTATATATATTTTTTAATCAACGGTATGCAATACCATCTTGAAGAAGTGATAATGAGGCAGTTCTGGATGTGTTTTGCAAGGAGAGTGAAATTCTCTATAATCGTCACAAGCACGAGTCCAGTTCACTGCCACGTTGCATTTTTTCACTAATTATTGTAGTTTTGTGCATTGGTTTTTTAGTGCTTATTAAGTTCATTAAGTCTAGAGACAATTGTAAAAAAGTATTATGTTATTTTTTTAATTTTTAAATTGTACTGTTTTTATTCTTTTAGGAATTGTTACCACCACAAGAATAACCCATGCATCTCCATCAGGCGCTTATGCCCACACATCCCACCGAGATTGGGAGTGTGACTCTAATATTGTTTCAAGTGGCCAAAATCCAGCTTTGTGTAAAGATATTGCTTATCAATTGATCAACAATAAGCCCGGTAACCAGTTCCAGGTAAAAAAATGCTTTGACTTAACTACTGGTATTTCATTTTGGTAACATTAAGATTTTCAGAAATGTTATTTATACAAAGGCCTCTTTTCTTTAATCCACATTAAATGTTACGAAGGCACCGTGTTATTGTAAATTCTCAAATTTTCTTTTTTAAATACAAGAAAGTAAAAAACATAAAAAAGGACGTTCAGTAATTATATTTATGAACCAGACAAAGAAGATATATGTATGAAATGTAATAAATGTGAAAAGTAAAATATGCACAATTAATATCAAGTGAGAACTGGATAAAGAATTGCATGATACCTGGTTTGGCCATCATTGATACTCTCTGGTATAGGTAGTTCGATTTCCTTCCAAAATGTATCGCCTACCTTCACCACATTCCATTCCGTTTTGTCACCTGTTATCTAACTAAAATTCAGTCTCGAATATTCGCTCAGCGCAGCAACGTTACTCTACCTCTGCAACATCCGTCCTTCTCGTGATCCTGATCTTTTTTCATTCTATCCACCCTCGTTATACCCTCGTGATACTCGTCATCCATCTCCAAGCTTCCCAGATTCCGCCACCCGAAACCCCTCGACCAAAAGTGAGTAAAGTGTGTTGTGCCCCCTCGTTCGTGTCCCGCCGCACCAGTTCGACGTGGTGTTCCAGGGTATTCCAGGACACTTCGCCCTTCTTGGTGGTCCTTCAGCTTCATATCCCGCCCTTGAGTCCAGCTCTGGTAAGTCCTCTTCCATTTTCCGATCCTCGTTCGGACGAAGTTACCAGAGAGTCTCAGCGTGGCGAATTCAATACCCATTACACTTTCTCAGGATCAGAATGAAGATGAATGATGGAATAATAATACTTGATCATATTAATGATGATAATTTGACAAACAGGTGATTCTCGGAGGTGGTAGATCCAAGTTCCTTCCCAAAGCCCAAGGAGGAGAGAGGTCAGACTCTATGGATTTGATAAAATTATGGAAAGACGACAAAGCAAATAAGACTGTTTCGCACTCGTATGTGGAAGATAAGAAATCCCTCCAGGCTGCTGTGGCTAACAAAACTGACTATCTTTTTGGACTTTTTCAACTTCAACACATGGACTATAATCTTTTGGCGAATGACACTCAGCCCTCATTGGCAGACATGACGGAAGCGGCAATCACCACTCTGTCCAGAAACGAGAAAGGATTTTTCTTGTTTGTCGAAGGTAGGTAAATGTGTCTTTGTGAAAGTAAAGACATAATAACGTATTGTATTCACTATAAAAATATGATGCAAAAGGGTGTAGAAACGGAGCCCACTACCCACTTCCCCCCATACGTGTAGCTGTGTCCTAGTGACCTCTCTATCACCTTCGTTATTTTAAACGACTTTAATTAAAATAGCAATGCTGATAGAGCTAAGGGGAAGGGGAAGCCCACCACGCTTTCAAGCATCAAGAAAAGGTTTGTTTATTCCTGCCATTTTAACATCCTACCACAATCTCATACATTTAACTTCAAAATTTAATCATGATAAGTATGTGTTCAGTTATTTATGAATATTTTTTTACCCTAACATTGAGCAATTGCACCTGTCACATCATGCAATATAAGCATTTTCTACTCTTTGTTTATTCAAGTTTTTTTTTCATCCATGTTAACTAAAATGACCATCATAACATGTCTCCCAAAAAACAGAAAACTGTCTTTGATTATAGATAAACCCTGAATGGGGATTTTTACTTTTGATACCACTTGGGGTTCTTCCAGATAACATGAATATTCTTAAAAAACGTTATAAATATTTAAAGTATATTTTTACAATTCCAACGACATAAAACACAATACTCAAAAATTTAGATTTTATTAATAAGTTTTATTGTTTTAAAAACACGAAAATACGAATGATTTTTAACGCCCGTTATTGGCTAATGACGTCCACCGTGAAAGGCGTGAAATTCATTCCGTAGTAAAGCGCCCTATATTGCTGTGACGTCACCACCGCAGGCGCGCCAAATTGAGGATTTTGCGAGCGATTTGAAAAAGCGCTATTTCAAACCGCGCTAGAAAATCATATGACATCGTAAAAATTTTAAAAAAAATTCCCTTGATATTGTAAATTTTCAATCAATTTTTTGAAGTAAAAAATAAAAAATCGGAAAGAACCCCATTATAATATATGACGTATATTTGCAATCATAAGTAATCATATAATGCTATTTCAGGAGGGAGGATCGATCATGGTCCATCATGAAGCAAGAGCACTATTGGCTTTGGGTGAAACTTTAGTAATCAAATAATGCAATTTCAGGAGGAAGGATCGATCATGGTCATCATGAAGCAAGAGCACGATTGGCTTTGGATGAACCTTTAGTAATCACATAATGCTATTTCAGGAGGAAGGATCGATCATGGTCATCATGAAGCAAGAGCACGATTGGCTTTGGATGAACCTTTAGTAATCATATAATGCTATTTCAGGAGGAAGGATCAATCATGGTCATCATGAAGCAAGAGCACGATTGGCTTGGATAAAACTTTAGTAATTAAATAATGCAATTTCAGGAGGAAGGATCGATCATGGTCATCATGAAGCAAGAGCACGATTGGCTTTGGATGAACCTTTAGTAATCATATAATGCTATTTCAGGAGGAAGGATCGATCATTGGTCATCATGAAGCAAGAGCACGATTGGCTTTGGATGATACCTTTTAGTAATCATATAATGCTATTTCAGGAGGAAGGATCAATCATGGTCATCATGAAGCAAGAGGCACTATTGGCTTTGGATGAAACTTTAGTAATCAAATAATGCAATTTCAGGAGGAAGGATCGATCATGGTCATCATGAAGCAAGAGCACGATTGGCTTTGGATGAACCTTTAGTAATCATAAAATGCTATTTCAGGAGGAAGGATCAATCATGGTCATCATGAAGCAAGAGCACTATTGGTTTTGGATGAAACTTTAGTAATCAAAATAATGCAATTTCAGGAGGAAGGATCGATCATGGTCATCATAAAGCAAGAGCACGATTGGCTTTTGGATGAACCTTTAGTAATCATAAAATGCTATTTCAGGGAGGAAGGATCAATCATGGTCATCATGAAGCAAGAGCACTATTGGTTTTGGATGAAACTTTAGTAATCAAATAATGCAATTTCAGGAGGAAGGATCGATCATGGTCATCATGAAGCAAGAGCACGATTGGCTTTGGATGAAACTTTAGTAATCAAATAATGCAATTTCAGGAGGAAGGATCGATCATGGTCATCATGAAGCAAGAGCAACGATTGGCTTTGGATGAACCTTTAGTAATCATATAAATGCTATTTCAGGAGGAAGGATCAATCATGGTCATCATGAAGCAAGAGCACTATTGGCTTTTGGATGAAACTTTTAGTAATCAAATAATGCAATTTCAGGAGGAAGGATCGATCATGGTCATCATGAAGCAATAGCACGATTGGCTTTGGATGAACCTTTAGTAATCATATAATGCTATTTCAGGAGGAAGGATCAATCATGGTCATCATGAAGCAAGAGCACTATTGGCTTTGGATGAAACTTTAGTAATCAAATAATGCAATTTCAGGAGGAAGGATCGATCATGGTCATCATGAAGCAAGAGCACGATTGGCTTTGGATGAAACTTTAGAGTTCTCTTATGCTGTAGAAAGGGCTTTGAACATGACCAAATCCGAAGAAACCCTTATAGTCGTTACATCTGACCACAGCCACACGATGACCATTTCTGGATACCCTAGTAGAGGAAACGACATTCTAGGAGCCACAGATCTTGACTTATCTACTGATAAAATGAAATACATCACACTTAGCTACGCAAACGGACCAGGGTACAGAAAAGAGAAAATAGTTGGAACAACAGTCGAACGGGATGATCCTACAAAAGATACATTATTCGCCAGTAAGTTGTTTCTAGAAATTTCTTGAATAAGATTGCTTTGTCGGTATATTTCTCAGGTATGCTTTTTCTTGAGAAGTGGACTTCCCACTGTCCTTCGTCAGAGAATACAGCGAGATGTTTTAAGATGCAAAATGGATTTTGCAATGTTTTCATATTCCATTGTTTTATCATGACTGTGAGAATATGCCGGATTCATCAAATGAATTATAAATACGATACTCCCGGCTGCGCCACTTTGATGTATGGGATATGGGGCTCAAAGTAAAACACGGCTGTGACAATTATGACGGTTTTAATATTATACAGGTTTAACTGTCTACGCTCCTCAGAGCTCTAACTGGGAATGACGGGCACACAGCAGACATACTACATACACACACACGTTCGTACATCTTCAGTCACCCTCACACACAGTCTCTTTCACACACATATCTCACATTGTAATATTGACTTCTTTAATCCATTTTCCCATTTAGAGTAATGCCCACTTTATATGAGACAGTTTCTTGTTCAGAAAACTGTGCAGTCTGTCAAACTTCTGTCAAAAGACACGCTAAATATGTGTATTTTTGAAACGCGATTGTAAGTTATTATCGTATGTTTGCTCTCAGGGAAATTGTATATTTAGCTAATAATGTATATATGTTATTGTTTGTTTACGTATTTAAAAGCATACAATAAACCAATGTCTATTTAAACGTTTACATAAAAAAACATTGACTGTCATGTCAGCTTAAAATCTGACACTAGCACACAGTTTTTTCATACAGTTTTAGCTTTATACGGGACCGTTTTCAGACTGCACAGGAAACTGTGTAGTAAACTGCGCCATATAAAGTGGGCTTTAGTTTACAAAATTTTTTTTTTGTTCAACAGAGGATCCCAAATTCTTATACCCAGGGACCGTTCCACTGAGTTCAGAAACCCACGGAGGGGAAGATGTTGGAGTATTTGCATCAGGACCCTGGGAAGAACTCTTCACTGGGAGCTATGAGCAGAACCAGATACCCCATATGATGGCATACGCCTCCTGTCTTGACGAGAAAATGTATGGCTGCTCTTCAGCAGGATCGTTGGCCATTCTTCCAATTGCTGCCATCGCTGGCATCATTAGTATTCTAAGACTGCTGTAATTGAAACACAAATTAAGTTTTTTCTCTTTTGTATTTAAATAAAACATAGTTTATTAATTTGTAGACTGATTTAATTAATTTACTTCTCTGTCTTACAAAGTCCTAAGTAGGGGTCCGTCTATCTCACTCTAGTAGTAGTTCTCTAGTTTTCGGTACAGAAAGTTTGGATAATTTTGTAAACAATCGTATAACTTCAAAAACATGACGACTGAGGACATAAAGGATCGTTGCAAGAGTACAGTTGCTGCGTTTGACCAAGATTGATCACAAATTGAGAAAAAAAAAAGGAAATAATGCCTTTGTGTAGACGGCTTCAGTATTAAAGTACTGAATACAGAAGGCTAAGGAAGAAGAAGAATGAGAAAAAACATGCTAATTTATCTAGAATTTGTAATTTCATATGGAAAAGACAGTGATATCGTTGGCGTTGATAGGGTTAGTACCTCAGATGAGGACGATTAGAAGTCAAAGCATTGGTCTAATGATGTATTGGATAAATAAAAGTAAATAATGACAAAGGTATTTTATTATTTTCTATTTTATTTTTATGCCAAAGCACAATGAAATGGGTACCATAATTATGCCTTAAAAATACTTTAGAAACAATAATATGAGAATACCTAAAATTACATATATCGTCAAGTACTTGAAAGTGGTCATGTGGAAAGTCGCCCCCAAAAATGAACTGAAAAAGATAAACATCTTTTAAATGACATTTTAGAGATATAATGGTTTTTTACGTTAATGAAGGTGATTTTGGATGATTTTTTGCATTAATTGACCACTTACGGATTTGAAAGAGTACAAAACTGCCACATCATGTTTAAATGAATACAAATTACCTTACATATTAATTAAAGAAATAACGAAAAGATTTATAACAGCCGAAAAAGTGTAGATTCTGAAGATTCCTGAGCCTATTTGCTTCTAAAATGGTTATGGCAACAGGTTTAGTGAAAGAACACATAAAATTTTGCATTACCTCATTTCAATTTATGAATGTTTATCTAATTACTCACGTTGTAAGGTAATCCATGTACGATTTAACGCGTTAATATTTTAATGGCTTAATTAGCACTTAGTAGAGTGTAATAATGCCACTGACAGTAAAGTGATTTTCTGTCAGTACAAAATGTCCCTTCTCGTGGCATTATTGATGATTGCGGTGCGGCTGCTATCATTAGAATGATCCCATGACAAAATGCATGAATTGTAGGTTGTAGAATTAGCGACATACCTACGAAAAATTGATAATGCTGAAGCATCGTGACTTTTATATAAATTTCCAAGGCAGCTTTCCCCAGACCAATGACTGATATTTCATCTCGACTCGTAGATAATAAATGACTAAGAAATAAATCTAAAAAAAATCTTGACTGCTATCAGTCAAGATTTTTATAACCTATATTAATATCATTCAGTAATTGGTAATAAATCAATAAGTACGTAGGTAATCTTGCTTTAATGTATGTATCAAATTTTATATAGATTTGTGCCTCTTGTGATGAGGGATTTAAGTCGAGTTGTACCCCTTTTATGATTTTTACATAGAAATTATCACAAAAATGCGTTTTTTTTTGTTTAAATCACGTTCTTCTATCTGCTATAGTTTCGGAGATAGTTTGATGCAGAGTGATATAACTTTAAGGATTTTGGCAAAAAAATCGTGAATATAGATATATGTCATGTTGTAACCGCTTTAAGTAATTGCTCCACAGATTGTTTTCCGTGTGTGGTATAAGTACGATTATATTCATTTTCACATTTTATTTTTCAGTATATTTTTCGTGAATATATGTAGTTATATCACTTTGAACTGATTTTTCTCAACAGCGATTAGGGTATATTACATTAGAGTACAACTTTTTTACTTCTTATATATCAGTGTACAGTTTACACAAAGACAACTTATAGGTGCAATATAATTTAATTGTACTTGTATCATTTAACACGTAATTTTTACACATATTGGAAATGATGAAAGGTACAACTAATAGGTTTTTCACGAATTACTTTAAAACTATAATGTTTACCATAAAAATTAAAATGCACGGTGAAAGTGAATGCTTTTATCTACAAGAGAAGGTACTTATATGTTACTTATCCCCTGTTTGGGCCTGAACCAGTGATTTCCTATGTATAAGTTGTATATTTGTTGTCAGGTCTCTAATATGCAGAGTATCTACCCACTAATTTTGAATTCCATATGTTCCACAAAATTGTCACATGCAAGATGCATTTGGCTGAGTAAATGTCAGTTGAGAATTGCTTGCTCGCTCCCAAGCACGCCTTGTCACCCCGCTATTATCTATTTTACTAAACCCGCTATATTTATTATATAATTCCGCCGCCTGAGCCACAATAAGATTCACCCGCAAGTCTGTGCTTCAAGCTTTAACTACAATCGCTGATAACTCATCATCCATCGCTGTACCAATACGAGGAACCAATGTGATATCTACTTCAAGGTTAGTGGAGTAGTTTTCTTTGCTCTTGGTTTTCCTGTCGATACTGTATACTTATATTGTGGAAATTATTGGTACAGTTTTGATTAACACGCAAAAGGTCCTTCGAGTTTTACACACACATTTATGTCCTTGTAATAAATTAATTTATCAGGCCGTGATTGTCCCGCTTTCGCCACCCGCTCTACACCAATGTAGGGAATTTACAAGCCCGTACATTTGGTTACTTCGAGCCGAATATTACCAGCATATTCATATAATATTATATATATTTTTTCTTTGTATAAGTAATAGTCAATCGCGCATTATAATTGCATTTATTTTTATGTAAAAATCCGCTAAATAATAACTTATAACACCGCTAAACGCTAATAATAATATAATCTTGTTTTTATATACCCACATAACATTTGAATCATAATTTTGTATTATCCTGTGTTAAAATCAATGATATTAATGACATAAATATCATTGGTTAAAATAGGCAAAGATAAAAAGAAACGTTCCATTTTGTTTAAATAATTTAATTTCGCCGCTAGGTAGAGAAATAAATTATCAAGTACCTACCTACCTTTTATTCCAATTTAGGAACTTAGGTGTACAATTTGACTCCAAGGTAGATAACGCATACTTGTTCATGTAACTATAATATTAATTTTAAATGTGTAACGCATTTGATTAACTTCATTTTATATTCTTACTCTTAAACGCTTTTATTTTTTGTCATAAAACCGCTAAACATAAATATTTAAAATGACGAATGAAAATGAACGGAAACTTGAAATTCTTAAGAATAAAGTAGAAAATTATATTCCAACGCCTAAAATAACATACAAACGCTTTCAAATAATATAAATGATTTTAATTCAATAGAATTATTTTTAATGGAATCGGAAAACATTGGTGAATTGCTCCAAGCGTACGAGGATATTACGGATAATATATTAATTTAATTAACTTTCGCATAAATCCAGACTTTGTATCAGATTTTCGAAATTTTAATGACGTTTGCGACATGCATGATTCCATCAAATACCGCAGAAGATTGCAAATTGAAGCTGGATATGTTGTCCGCAAAGAAAGTCGCAATGTTGATTTGCCTTCTTCTTTTAATATTGAATCTGATCTTTTTGCGGAAAGTTTTTCCGGTAATTTGTTGCCGTCTGATTCGGTTTCTTGTAACGCTTTAATACCTGATTCATTTGAATCGTATCTTTATAGTCCAGACAAGAAGCAGTATAAAAATGATTTTGCTTCTTCAATGTGTCAGGATGACGAAGAAAAACGCAACGCTATTTCACTTTTTAAAAGTCCCGCTTTATTTGATACTGTTCAACGCCGCAATATATTTTTTGATAAAAAAGTAAATATTTATTATGAATACCCAAAGCAGGGTTACCGCTCTAAGGTTTCTATCTTAAAAGAAATTGATATAATTTACAAACCGCTTCGCTTGTTTATATAAGGTCAATATAAATTATTGTCACAATAGAATGCATTTCGTACTAGATCGCAGTGCTAAAATTAGTTCAAAGTTGTTGTTTGACAATATTTTTATATAGTTGTCACAAGTTTGCAAGTTGAACGAAATATTTTATCGCATAATTCTCGCTTTGTTTCAATTATATTTACCGCAGATATCTATATTGTTATTGAAAAAATGCATATTATTTATGTTTTCTTTGTCATTTGTGTGCACAAAATATAACATAATTTGTAACCCGCATTAAAATAAAATAAACCAATTGAGGTTCAATGTTTCGATCATGTAAAACTGTAGCTCAGAGTTTAATCCTTATCTTGAGATTCAAAATATTAGTCAATATTCTTATAAAACACAACGCATTTTCCTTAAAACGCAACTATATTTATTTAAAACGCTACGCATTTTCTTTGAAACGAAACGCCGTTTTCTTGACCCGCAACGCTCTTTAGCTTATTTGAAAACGCATCGCGTTTTATTTTGCACCTCCTTTGTTGAAACGCATCGCACCTCCCGTTTTATATGATTTGCACCTCCTTTGTGCTGAAACGCTTCACTTTTTATATAAAACGCAAGGCCGTTTTATTGATTTGCACTTTGTTGAAACACTTCACTTTTTATATAAAACGAATCGTTTTTTTATGCACCTCCTTTTGCCAAATGCATGAGTCTAACTCCAACGAGTCCGATTGGTCTTCACAGCTTTCTCTTCACAGCTTTCTCACTTATTTATTTCCGCTTTAAATAATTACCGTTTACCAATATTCTTGATATACGCTTATGGTCGATACGTATTACGCAATTGATCGATATTGCGCTTTTTTGATAAATATGTCGCTTTTTATCAAAGTTTCGAATAAAAGGTAATTATCGTTTGCACAAATCTTTCGCAATTACTTAATGTTTCTTTATTTATCATTATTTCGCTTTTGATCTTCATGTCGATCTTAATTAATATTTCGGTATTGATCATTATTTCGCTCTTGATCAATGTTTCGCTTTGATCAATTTTCGCGTTTAATCAATATTTCGCTCATGATCAACGTTTCGCTCTTAATTAATATTTCGCCATTGATCCTTATTTGGCTATTGATTAATGATTCGCTTTGATCAATATTCCACTCTTGATCAATATTTCGCTCATGATCAATATTTCGCTCATGATCAATATTTCGCTCATACTTAAATTTGCTCTTGAAAATTTTTGTTGTTGAGCAATCGTACGCTCAGTGTTGCTTTTCCAAAAAGTATTTATTTATATTAATAAATAATCTGCTTTGTTTAATATTACTTTGTTATTTATATAAAATATTTTTCTTGTGAAGAAATATTTCGCTTTATCGATGTTTCTCTCTTAATGAATATTCCGCTTTGATATATCGCTCGCTATTTTCATTGTTGATCAATCATTCGCTTAGTGTTTCTATAAATGTTTCGCTATTGATCTTTATCTTAGTGATATTTCGCACTTGATCAATACTTCCCTTATTATCGCTCATAATCAGAATTTCCTTCTATATCAATATTGCGCATATTTGAACATATTCCGCTCAATTTCTCTGTCTTAACCTATCGCTACATGTTTCTCTTTTTAAATATTGTTTTTTTTGATAAATAATATTTTACTTATGATTATATTAGTAATAACGCTTGTTCGATCGTTAAGAATAATTACACAGGTATTGTTCTTGACACTCGATTGACGTTTTGGTTTCGCTGTTCACCAATCGTTTTCTTAAATCTTCCGCTTAATTTTATTGTTTATGCATAAAAGTTTATGCGTTTTTAGTTTAATTCGACTTACCGCTTTTAGTATTTTAAACATTTCCCTATGAAACTTACCGTTTTATATGGTTCCTTAAAAATGTTTCCGCTTATTTTCTACCTTTCGCATAAACTTGAAAGGGTTATCGCTTTATTTCATTGTACTTTCAATGTTTCCGCTTATTTTTTAATTCTTTGTACACCGAGAGTTAAGATCTAATATTTGCATTTTTGTAATTTGTATATAATTTTTTGGTGTTAACTTTCCATAATCAATAAATTAACTGCGCTTCTTTGATTAACATGTTCTTGGGAACATATCGCAAATAAAATATATTACTTTACCGCTAATAATAATAAATCACTTAATTTAAACCAATATCGCTAACCGCTCAAGTTCTTTAAATAATCATTCTTACATAACGCTGGCGCTGGCTAACAAATTATTTTGGTCATTAATGATAATTTTGTGTTGAAAATTCTATGAACTTTCAAAGTGGGCAGGATGTTTGGGCCTGAACCAGTGATTTCCTATGTATAAGTTGTATATTTGTTGTCAGGTCTCTAATATGCAGAGTATCTACCCACTCATTTTGAATTCCATATGTTCCACAAAATTGTCACATGCAAGATGCATTTGGCTGAGTAAATGTCAGTTGAGAATTGCTTGCTCGCTCCCAAGCACGCCTTGTCACCCCGCTATTATCTATTTTACTAAACCCGCTATATTTATTATATAATAATTCCGCCGCCTGAGCCACAATAAGATTCACCCGCAAGTCTGTGCTTCAAGCTTTAACTACAATCGCTGATAACTCATCATCCATCGCTGTACCAATACGAGGAACCAATGTGATATCTACTTCAAGTTAGTAGTGGAGTAGTTTTCTTTGCTCTTGGTTTTCCTGTCGATACTGTATACTTATATTGTGGAAATTATTGGTACAGTTTTGATTAACACGCAAAAGGTCCTTCGAGTTTTACACACACACATTTATGTCCTTGTAATAAATTAATTAAAGAAATGTTAGAAAACTGTAGTATTTTATAATTTGCATTGTAGCCTTAGTTTCCATGCATATAACTAAGTGAATGGGTACATAAACCAGCATTATATAACAATACTAATGGCTTTGTGTACGTCTCCTATAGCTGTAAGACAACTGCATAAATTTCAGCAATTAACATTACGCAAATTAGTTATTCATGTGCAAGTGATCAGCTTCATTAGCGAGTTTAATAATGATTATCGCCTAATGTGGAAATCGGTATTTCCGAATATTGAAGAATTTTCCAAAAATACCTTCTTTGTTTACACAGACATGTCTTTACCTTTTAAATAAAAGAAAAATGTATTTTTCTACAGACTGATATTACGATAAAAATAATGAAACGGGTTGTGATCTTGTGGGAGAGTCTCGACTGTTGGAATCCCTAGGTTCATAGCTTATTTTCTGGAACTGTTGAGTGCGCTTTATGCGGGACAGAAAACTGTACAGATTGAAAACTGTCCGTGTGTAAAACGAAAACTGTATGGAATGGTCGGCGAGACGTTTAGCTGACCAGACAGTTAATGTTTTTCTTTATGTAAACGTTTAAGTAGATACTGCTTTATTGAATGCTTTTAAAAACGTAAAAAACAAATAATATACTAATGCCCGCTGTATACGGGACAGTTTCTTGTTCAGAAAACTACACAGTTTCTTGTTCATAAAACTGTGCAGTCTGTCAAACTTCTGTCAAAAGACACGCTAAATATGTGTATATTTAGCTAATAATGTAAACATGTTATTGGTTTTTTACGTATTTAAAAGCATACAATAAACCAATGTCTACTTAAACGTTTACATAAAAAACATTAACTGTCATGTCAGCTTAAATCTGACATAAGCAAGCAGTTTTTTTAAACAGTTTTCGTTGTATACGGGACCGTTTTCAGACTGCATAGAAAACTGCGCAGAAAACTGTCCCGTATATAGCGGGCTTTACATTATTAGCTGTATTAACGATTTTCTGAATGTACACATACAGTCATAACATTGGATAGAGCTAAAAGAATACACTTATTTGGTGTGTCTTTTGACAGACTGTAGGTAAAGTATTCTGAACAAGAAACTGTACAGTTTTCTGTCCAACACATAAATTTAAATATTTGGGTAAATTCTACAGTATAGATCCCCTATACATATACAAAGAATAATTTTAAGTCTGAGAATTCCTCCATTATAGGGTAAGTCATAGAAGCTGGCCGTAGTTTTTCAAAGAACGAATTATTATTTTCGTACAGTAGATAAAATTCTTAATTCCCGTTGTCCACCCCTGTCAGGTCCGCGTCGTGATGTAAATGTAAACTGTCAACCAATGGCTACATACGTGCTTAAACACTCTCCCTTATCGACACCCAATGGTGCATAGTGCATACGGCACTGCAATTATACACCAAGTGCAGTGAATCGTGTTCATACAACATTATATTTACATTATATACTTATTAATCAGACCTACATAATATGATATTGTTTGTATGTAAATCAACAAGACATACCTAACATATTTTAAATAATTTTTTGACTATATAAAATGTTATATTCGTACAAAAAACTGCTAATACTTTAAATATATACAGTGGGTAGCGTCGCGGTCTCCGAGTCCAGAGATCGTCGGTTCGAATCCCACTTCGACACGACTCGATTCCTATTTTCAAGCACAACCGCTTAGGCCTTAATGAAAATAGTATTTACAAATTGAAATATGTGCAAATATCATAAGAATGCATCGATTTCTTTTTATTAAAAAAATAAATAAATGTCTATTTGTTTGTGAATAAGCGTGAAGGAAATAAAAATGTTATCTTAATCTCGTTATCTATTGAGGGTTTATCTGAGCAAATAGTTTGCTCTTTTTATCTATGTGCTGCCGATATTTGTACACGGTCATATTTTGATAGTTTAATGTTGCAATTAGTGCTTAGTAGATGTAACCGGGTGACTGACAATGAAATGTTTTTCTGTCAATTTTCCTATGGTACTTATCGTGTTTTATAATGCTAATATTAATGACTTTGGCGTGTTATAGTGGCCGGGTTTCACAATCTTAGTTGTGTGTATTTACTAAGGGTGGTTTTTCAAGGATGAAATAATACAATAATCAAGGTAAACTGTAATAATGCAGTGCCCTATGCACAATTAGGTGCGTATAACGGAGAAGAGGAGGAAGAAATAAAAATGAAATTCGTAGAAAAACTGATTATCACGTAAAGATAACATTCAAAAATATTTATTTTTAAAAATATTAAGTGAAAAATTCATTCAGTCGAGTATTTCACTATTTCAACGGTAAATTTGAATATGAAAAAAATATCAAGTAAAACTTGGCAGGGAATTTGTCTCTGAAATGATCACTCTTCGGAAAAAGCTACCTCTCCTTTCCTTTAAAACATCCTTCATTCTCTTCCCCATCCCTTTTTTTCCTTCCTCTATCATCCATTTCAAGTTGTTATATTTTAGTGTATAAATACCTATTGTAAATAATGCAATGTAATTTTTAAGCTTTATCGTCCCACCTAAAATAATAAAATAACTAAGAGTTGGTTGGAAGATATTGTTTAAAAGCAATAAGCCCGCCGCCGTTGTATTCTATGCTATGTAATTGTATATTAAAATTTTAAATATACAAAAAGC
This sequence comes from Micrasema minimum, assembly GCA_022494985.1. Classification (NCBI taxonomy): domain Eukaryota; kingdom Metazoa; phylum Arthropoda; class Insecta; order Trichoptera; family Brachycentridae; genus Micrasema; species Micrasema minimum. Next base: position 31,168 of record JAGVSP010004134.1, read on the forward strand.
AAACGATTTTCAACCAACTATCCTTATATCCAAACATGACTTGGTCTTTAGAAAACCAATAGAAAATAATTGTGTAAAAATTTTAAAATACTTATTAATAATTTCCTGGAGAGACACCAAGAATGAAGCCACAATAGCATTCAATTGTTTTCAATAATTTTAATGTTGAAAGGTGTGGTCGATAATTTTATACTTTTTTAATAATGATATAAGGCCTTTTTTGGAGTATAATGGCGGCGTCCGTAGCGTAAAGGCTAAGACGCCAGACTCCTGTTATATAAACATGGTGTAATAAAACTCGCAGTACAACTCGAAAACTGGTGAATCTAGAAAATATTTGGAGTCAAATGTGTAAAATGTTTTTTTAATGAGCTTTATTAAGTAGATTAAGCGAATTGTACAAATTCTTGCTAAAATTAAGTTTTCGGATACGAATTCCAGTGAGACACAAAAATCAAAAGTGATTCTTCTCAAACCTGGGTGTGTGTAATGTTAATTTGATTATTTTTACATGCATATTTTTTTTTCTCTATGAAATACCTTGCTCGGCAAGTCTATTCTATTAGTCTATGGTTCTATTATTGGCCCTCCTGCCCTATTAAGGGCGGTTAAAATATAAATAAAATTCTTGTAACAATCGTAACATTTTCAACAAATCAAATCAGGGTGGAATGTGAGGTTAACATTAAATCACTTTGAAACTACTACTACTACTACTTTCCCTTATCCGCACCCAATGGTGCATAGGGCACTGCATTGGTACACCAAGTGCAGTGTATATGATCTTCAGTACCAGTACAAGGTATCACACATGAAATATTAATATGAAAATCTCAGTGCACTTTTAAATGAGTCTAAAAAACACTATTTTGAGTGTGTCCAAATACTTGTTGACAAAAACTGGATTTCACCCATTACGGGCTAATAATTACAATTTGACATCTCAACAGAGACGAGATTACAACGTTCCTCCAGTTTTTGTCTACAAGTATTTGGACACACTCAAAATGTTGTTTATAAAAATTAGCTGGTAAAAGTTATAAGCATAACAAATTGAAGATTCATCTTCAGGCGTTTCCTAGTAGGTGATATAATTCGGTAAGAGTCTCACTTGCAATCATAAAGGTTTCTGCTAAAATGCTTAGCAATTTTCTCAATGGATGACAGAGAGTTCACATGTGAAGCGTCGCGCCATTTTACTGTATATTGGCAGACATGGATATCAAATACTAGGTGAAATGGGGAATGTTGTAATACATCAAGTGGCCACTTAACCCAGCCAATGACAGGTCATAAGCCCTGTAAACGCCTAATTATCCATAATCCCTTCCAAACTTCTCGTCTCTGTTGAGATGTCAAATTGAGTCTAAAAAATGTTATAAAATAAAGCAAACTTGTTTTGAGAATCCCGGCCTCGCTTGGGACAAGGTTTCCGTGGAAAACAAACGGAAAAGCGTTAAGTAATTTAGTATCAGTCAGAACGTGACTCAAGCACAATGGCCAAGTTGCTGATGGTAATTTTTATATTCTCGGCCATCTTTATACAACTGCACTATACAACCGGTAAGATGATCTTAATAATATTAATACCTACCACCACTACTTTCCCTTATCCGCACCTATTGGTGCATAGCGCACTGAAGACTTACACCAGTTGCAGTGTATCTTGATAATAATAGTTTACTTAAAACTGCACAGTCTGTCAAATACATGCTAAATATGCACATTTCACTTTATACCCCTACAGAGATTCGTAACATATGTATATACAAAATCAAAAATGTTACCTGGTGTGGGATATTCGCTAATAAGCGGAATGGGGAGTGTTGTAGTACACAAAGTGGCCACTTAACCCAGCCAATGACAGGTCATAAGCCCTGTAAACGCTCGAATATCCATATTCCAGAATTTGAAAAAAATCTACCTTATCTCTGAAGGAATATAAAATTAAATATATACCTACTCCCGTCTTGGGATAAATCCAGATTAGTGTACAAGTATTTGAACACACTCGAAATTTTCTAAATATGCATATTTTTTAAGCGCGATCGTAAGTTACAATCGTATGTTTGCACACAAGAAATTGTTAAGAAAGATAATGATGTAAATATATATTACAAATTTTCTGCATGTAAACATACGACAGCGCTTAAAAACTATACATATTTAGCGAGTTATTTGAAAGACTGTACAGTTTTCTGAACAAGTAACGATCATCAAATGAAGATGAAGTTACAGGGTGAAAGCCTGGTCAAACAAATAAAAGTGGAAGTGTACCAAGTATTTTTATTTAAATTTTATTAGTTATATTAAAATAATTTAATAAATAATTAATATTCACTTTTTGTGGTGTACCAATGCAGTGCCCGATGAATAATAAGCAGTAGTAACTTATCGTTACTCTAATTACCTCTACTAAATATATATAATGTTTCTGGAACTAAACAGGATAGGAATAGGGGATGCATATACACATAAGTGCGTACCACACCAAATGACTCGCGGCCGCTTTCCCGCACAAATGTATTCCTCGATTTCCTCCCTAGAATTTAACATTAGAGCAAGGATTTTTTCACACTTTTTAGATATCGACCAGATGCGTGTTTGTATCGTCTTATTTTATTAATAATTTATTTATCTCAGTTCACAAATAAAATATATAAAAAATTAGACAATACAAACACGCATCTGATCGATATCTAAAAAGTGTGAAAAAATCATTGTTCAAATGATTAATTCCAGGGAGAAAATCGAGGAATATTTTTATTTATTTTTTATTTTTTTTATTACTTGAAATAGCATACATTCTATACAATTATAAAATGTACTCTAATATTAACAATAAGTTTATATTCATAAATACAATAATAACACACCCTCATCACACATTATTCAACACATAATCTTTAACTTTATTTTTATATTTTGATATTTTTTTTTCTTGGTATATATTCTTTCCCATTTCATGATATAACTTAACTGGGACACACCTTTCCTTCTATATGGTAGTCTTATTTTATCTTTATTTCTTGTTTTGTGTCCGTGTTGACATTGATTTTCTTCCATTTTTTTCCAAAATTCTGATTTTTTGTTGGTGTTCATTATTTTGAATACAAATAGCATTGTATTATATAATATTCGTTGCTTACATGACATTTATTTTTAATTTATTTAGCATAAGCTTTACTTTCGCATATCTGCTTTGTTTCAAAATAATTCTTAATGCTTTGTTTTGTATCACGGTTAATTTATTTAAATGTTCTTGATTCGACAAAAATAAAATGCTACTACAGTAATTAAAATGAGGTTCGTTTGTATGGGAAGTGGGGTGTGAGTCACGTGGTGTGGTATTATCCTAAGGGGATGAAATGGGGGGCAGAGTCCACAAACCTTCTTTATTGAGGACATTACGTCTGTCTCCTGTTATCGGCTAGGTGGTCTCTCTGGTAGGGCGCTGGATCCAGCTAGTAGATTGGGGCTGTATTTACACATTATGACTACTACTTTCCCTTTTCTAGCGATCCAGACTATAACCGCACACAGCCTTGACGACGAGATGCTCGCTTCCACGTGGTCAGAGCGCGCGCACGCCGCCATCTCCGAGCACCTGGTCACCGCGTGGGGCAAGGCGGCTGCCCGCTCGGGCGTGCTGGCCGTGGGCGGCGGCATGTCCCTGCAGACGCTGCGGGCCAGCAGGGCCTACCTGGGCCAGGACGTCAGGAAGGAGACGCCGCTGTTCTTCGAGAACTTTCCAATCGTTGGAATGGCTAAAGTATGTAATAATCACATTAATTTCTGTATCTGGACAACGATGTTTATTTTACATATACAGGCTATTTTCTTCCGTTCCTTGTCAGTTCCAAGACACATTTGTCTCAATCTCAACTTGTTAAAGGGAAACAGAATGATAAAAATGTATTACCTAGATGGTGGAGATAGATATAGTTGTCTTTGTTTCACTGTAAAATACAATATGAAACATAAAATACAATATGAAACATAAAATACGCAATCGATATTTTTCAAAAATATTTTAACAATATATTGAACGCGTCATTTACGAGTCACAACTGCGAAAGATATCGACATTGTAATCTGGGCCCTGAGAAGCGCAGGACATCTCGTCCATTTTAACCAAAAATGGCAATTCAATGCAGATCTTTTTTCCCTCTATCTAGGGGTATCCTATTTTATTCACTTAATCCTACTATACACGGAGAAACAAAACTCGTAGTACAACCCAACTGGTGAATATACACCCTATTTGGAGTCAAACCTTTGAATCTGAGCTTGAAAAAGTATATTTTTGTTCTCATAAAAGCTTTCGCAAGTACTGCAGATTAAGTAAAATTGCACAAATTCATTTAAAAACCCTGTTTCTCATTTTGTTTTATTTATTGATAGTATTTTTTAACTAAACAGGTACATGATATTCGATAACAATGTAGATTCACTGGTTTCCCGCTTGTACATCGAGTTTTGGTACACCATGTATATAATAAAGCAAATAGTTTTTCTGCCCCCTGTAAAACTATGAAAATGGACATGATGTCCAATGCTTCTAAAGCCCACCCGATCGACCGTTTGCCTTATCTTACGGTCCGCGTCCCATCCCTTCTCAATTAAAACAGAGTGTAACAAAACTCGACGTACAAGCGGGAAACCAGTGAATCTACATCATATTTGGAGTCGATTGTGTAAAATAAAATTTTTTTGATTCGACCCCATTTTTTCGAGAAAACTGAGTAAAAGTAGATTTTTTAAGATTTTTTTTTACGAATTGTTATCAAATATAACTTATTGCGTCAAATTTATTGTATTCACGAAGAACTAAAAATTAATAAGAGTTCATGCAATTTTACTTAATATGCGGTAAGTAGGTACTTCTTAAAGCTTTTATGGGAGGAAGAAAAGAATAATCTTGATTAAAAAGTAATAATATTACACATTATTCGACTCCAAATATGATTTAGATTTACCAATTTTCGGGTTATACTACGAGTTTTGTTACATTATGCATTTTTCTTCATTGTTAGTAGATAAGTGAACTTTTAAGAAGTCGCAAAACTGTTTTTTTTTTTACAGTGCCAGTTTAATTTAATGATTTCTCTAAAAATAGATTAATCTGCAAAAAAATCTAACATCATTTCAAAAACTATCATGCATCTTAAATATCTAAATAAAAAAATTATAAAAATGTGATATTCAGAAAAAACCATACAATTAGACATGGTACACTTTATCTTGAAAACCTATAAAAATGGCGTTGCTAATCAATTTTTTCTAAAGCAAGCCGAGTTTCACATTAAAAATATGACATATTTATTTCAATATAATGTAGAACTCATAAAAGCGGAGGTTCAATCATTACAACTTTAATTCGAAATTAAATATTTTTTTCTATTTTTATTTTCAAAGAGTCTCCATGTTATTTAAACGATTTATACCTAAATTGTAAGAACTGTTTTACTATTGTTGTCATCCTGAAAATCTATATCACGTACAGTAATATTTAAATAGACAAATAAATTTTCTTGGCTTACTACAATAACAACTAAACTCAAAATAAAAAATTAATTCGTAATAATTTTGTGTAAATAATACGGAAATTTGTAAGGTATATTATATCAATATTTTGTGAATATTATATTCAATTTCCTTTATATACTGTATGTTTCCTAAATAAATTAAATAAAAATGGACACAATATAATAAATGTAATTTCCATACGTTTATTTTCCAAGAAAACTAGGTACCTAGGTAATGCCATTTTATAATAACGTAATATTTTGAACACTAGCGCCATCTTGTTCAAAAATTTTTACCATCTAGGAATTACACAAATAGTTAGACTGAAATACACAAGATGGCGTTAGTAGTAAAATCACTATCTTGGCCAATCACTATCAAAAAATATTTTAGGTTATTATTTATACTGAGTGTGTCAATACAACATAATAAAGGGAAAACAGTATTCTGAGTCTGTCCGAAGTCTTGCAACATTTTACTGGATTTTACCCATTTTACCCATGCATTAATTAAATAGAAAATCCCGAAAAAGGGTAATTCTAACAAAATTATATCCCTATATGTACATTTGAACATAGGTATATCGCAGTTGTGAAGCGTATAATATGACGCTAATCTGTAAATTCTACTTGATAAGGAACATAGAAAAATTAACTAATAATGTCTATAGCAGACTCTACTTGAGATTCAAAATTAATAATAATGTCTATACCAGACTATACCTGAGATCCAAAAAGCCGCATTTGTAAAAGTCATCGTTTTTGTATTTAGTGAACATCAGTGATTTGTAATATTTCTCCAACTCATTTTCATTTTCGAATTCATATAAAAGAATTAAAGTTTGTTATACTCATATATTGCAATTTTGGATAATATCAAATAATACACTTTTTATAAACATAAAAATGCTGTTGATGAGATTGCATAAAAATATATTGTAAATGAATATTAATTTTATAAAAAATATTTACGGAGTCCATATGTTTACAGTCACTTATTATTTATATAACACATTATATAACACATTATTTCAGTTTACTTCTAAACACTTAAACTTCACTTCATTCTTTTCATGTAATTATTAATATACTTAACAACATCGAGATGTTCTTTTTCCATGGCAAAATTAAGTGCCGCATTTAATTGGTTATTAATAACATTCGGGTTACCTTTGGTGATTAGTGCTTTAACAACTTCTATGTTACCAACTAGAGCTGCTATGTGTAATGGGGTTTTTCCTTTAGAACATTTGGTTTCTAAATCTACATTTTTATCTATGAAATATTCAACAATATCGACGTTGTTTTTCGAGGCAGCAAGATGCAGAGGTGTGAAATTAGTTTTATTTTTTGGGTTAATTTCGGCTCCTTTTTCTATTAAAGTTTTAACAATTTCCGTTAGACCATATTGAGCGGCAATATGGAGGGGGGTAACTTTAATTTTCGTTTTGGCATTGCAGTCTGCTTCTTTATCCAACAATATCTTGACTACTTCAACATAGTTTCTCTGTGTTGCGAAATGTAATGCCGTGAAGTTATGATCCGTTAACTCATTTACATAAGCTCCGTTTTCCAACAAAAACTCCACTCCTTTCAGGAACCCACTTCTTGCCGCGAGATGTAAACTTGTGAATTTATATTCTGTTTTTACGTCAATACCGTGATATTTCAACAATATTTTGACTATGTCCAAATGGCTATTTTTAGCAGCTACGTGCAATGGTGTGAGACCATGAACATTTCTCATATTAGGTTTTGCTAGCTTGGACAGTAAAAGGTTCACTAATTTTTCATCGCCCTTTTCAGCAGCCCTGTGTAAAGCTGTAGCCTTAATTTTGTCTTTGGCATTAATGATAGTTTTCAGTTTTGTGGGTTTAAGAAACTCTATTCGTTTGATTATTTCTCTTATTACTCTGAATTCGTTGAAACTAACTATTAAATGAAAGAAATTGGTTTTGGTTATATTGGGATCAATATTGATCAAATATTTGTTAATTAAAGAATCGTATTTATATGCATGTTTCCAGACCGAAGAGCAATGAAAATGATGAATTTCACTATCGCGGAAGTTGTCTAATAATTGTAGTGAGTCGTTTAAAGTTTCTTCTTCACGTTTTTCTTTTTGAAGATGTAATCTTGTAACTCTTTTTACGAGGCCATGAACTTGAAGTTCATTATTTATAATTTTTACTATGGACTGAACTTTGAGAAATTGAATAATATTACCCAAAAGTAATTCTTCTTTAATACAAAACAAAAAAGTTTTGGTTGGTATGCTTAAAGAT
>JAGVSP010004135.1:0-59968 GCA_022494985.1 Micrasema minimum
AATTCAAATATCACATTTAAATATCGAATATCACATTCAAATATTACATTCAAAAGATGGAAACGTTTATTGTAGCCAACTGGGTCCGTGGATAGCCAAGCGCCGCACGGCCGAGGTCCAGAAGAAGTATTCGGAGATAGGCGGGGGCTCCCCCATCCTCAAGTGGACCCGGCTGCAGGGGGAGCAGCTCTGCGAGAGGCTGGACAAGGAGAGCCCCTCCACCGGCCCCCACAAGCCGTACGTCGCCTTCCGATACGTCGCCCCCCATGACGGGAGACACTCTGGACCAAGTTGAGAAGTAACATATTAACTATTTAGATCTTTAGACAAGCTAAATATTAACCTAACCTAACTATCACCGTACCAAGAAATGCCAAGATCTTTTCCAACACTCAGGTTATCAGGACATTGTATAATAGGGTTCTTCCCGATAGCATGAATATCCTTGAAAACGTTATAAATATTTAAAGTATATTTTTATAATTTCAACGATTTAAAACACAATGATCAAAAATTTTGTTTTCATTCATAAATTTGTGTTTTAAAAACACGAAAATACGAATGATCTTTAACGCCCGTTATTGGCTAATGACCTCATACCTGTCCACCGTGAGAGGCGTGAAATTCATTCCGTAGTGAGCGCCTATATTGCTGTGATGTCACACCGCATGCGCGCCAGATGGAGGATTTTGCGAGCGATTTGAAAAAGCGCTATTTCAAACCGCGCTAGAAAATTCATATGGCATCATAAAAAATGTTTTAAAATCGGGAAGAACCCAATTCCTTGGCAAGAAGTCGGTTGGAGTTTAGTTCGATTATTTGGTCGCCACATGAGGCTCGATACTCTTTGATGGTAGAGAGAGTACAGAAGAAATTTCTGCGCTATCTGTACCTAAAGGAGTATGGATATTATCTTTGGCTCTTCCCAACCGAGTTTTTACTGGGGATGCTAGGCTATCAGTCATTATAGAGGAGGAGGGACGTCCATTTGGGTGTTCACTTCTTTCAGGCGATTGGTGGTCGCATACATAACTCAGAAATTCTGATCCATGTAGGTCTGTTTGTACCTGATAACTATCTTCCACAAAGACAGTTGTCCACTCCACTACGGTCAGTAGATGCAGAAGGCAGACAAGAAGCAGTACACAAGATATAGGCTGCCGCACCAGCAACCTGCCAACCTGCCTATAACAATGACAATAATAATACAGTTGTATATTTACAGGGACGGTGCTGAAAATGTGGTACTATTTTCCCAATATCCACAGTACAGTTGTGCAACTTCTGGGTCCAGCTTCAACGCCATTTTTGATCACTTCAAGACCAGGTAACTGATTTTAATACATACAAACATCTACGTGTTGTATATAGAAATGTTTAAAAAAAAACATTTTTAAAAGTAATATGTATAAGAAAGAGCGATTAAGTTTCAACAATTTAATTCAAAATGGACTCTGAAACAATTTTATTTAACGAAAATCAGATACTTAAAAAAAAAAAACTAACTCATCCTCCAATAAGAACAATAATTGATCTTTAAATAACTATAATTAAAAATATTAGAATATAATATCTAATTACTAATTACTAAAACTTTGTGTTGAAAATGTCGAAAAATGCACTTTTCCTTGCAATTTTTTAGTCAAATATATATTTTTTTTTAATATTGTTATTTCATCAACCAACTAGATAAATGTTCAATCTTTTATATGGTTTTCAAAATTTTATGTTAAACTTATTATTGGACTCTAAAGTTTAGTTTGAAAACTGCCTTTTTTTGCTCCGCGCTGGATGGATCACCTTAACGTAAGAGTAATTTTTTTTTTACGCATTCTACATATCGACCAGATGCTTGTTTGTATCGTCTTTTTTTTTACGTAATAACGTCTAGTAAATCGATGAACGCCGGCTGCACACACGAAAAAGCATGACTCATTGTCACGTTCCGCCTGAGCCAAGTGTGCAAGCGAGAGCGCGGAACAAGCGATAGAGAGGCACGATCGGCCTATGCGTTCGGTTTGTGACGCATCTATCTCTCTTTCCGCTCCATCGGCCGATGCGTCCGAGTAGAAGGGAGACAGCAGCAGCACACAAGCTACAAAGTGAAAGTGAAATTAACGAGTGCAAAAAAATGATAATTTATGGAAAAAAAATAATTTTCAATTAACTCCTGCTTTGTATTATACAAAATAATGATAATTCAGTAATAATAATTCAATTCAATTCATAAAAGTATGCTATTTTTCATCAATTTTTTCTTATGACGTTATCACGTAAAATTATCGTATGTAAACCGACTTTACAGACAACCAAAAGTTTTTTAAATAATGTTTTTATCTCCTTTAACGAATAAAATATTTAAAAAATAAGACGATGCAGACACGCATCTGGTCAATATCTAAAATGTATGAAAAAATCATTGCTCTAATATTTCATTTTACATCCCTACAGAGATGAGGTAGAATTCTTTCAAATTCAGGAATATGGATATTCGAGCGTTTACAGGGCTTATGACCTGTCATTGGCTGGGTTGAGTGGCCACTTTATGTACTACCACATTCCGATTAAAATTAAATATATACCTACTCCCGTCTTGGGATAAATCCAGATTTGTGTACAAGTATTTGAACACGCCCAAAATGTTGCATTGCTCTAATGTTAAATTCATGCATCAAATGATGTTGTAACACATCAAGTGGCCACTTAAGCCAGCCAATGACAGGTCACAAGCCCTGCAAACGCCTAGATAATCCACATTCGTTTCCAGAGTTTCTCTGTTTGGATACCAATAATATCTGATATCAGCCCAGCATGGGTATAATCCAGTAATTTGTCTACAAGTATTTGTACACATTCAAAATGTTGTTAATGATTAATGTTTTTGCAGATCTGAGCCTATAGGGCAGAAGTTCAGCGTGATAGACCGCTGGGCGTCGCACCCTCTGCTGGCCGCCGTGGTGGCCGAGAGGATCCGGGAGCGACTCCTCAAGTTCCCGGAGAGCGTCCGGGACCAGGTCATCATCATGTTCAGTGCGCACAGTCTCCCGCTCAAGGTATGTTGTCAGATCTCTTCCGGGCTTAAATATTCAGAACCTACTTCTCAACGCTTGCACCGCACTCCAGACTCCGTCGCCTAGGCAACGAATACGGCAATATATACATATTTCGCTACTCATTGAATATATTCAAGTCGATAGAGTCTAGTCAATCCAGTTAATAACTAGTTTATTATTTAAGTAACTAACCAACCATCTCGCCATTTCTCCGTAGGGGTAAGCAGAGAGGACAGAACGCCATGCCACTCTGTCCTGACACACTACTTCCTTCGCTTCTCTACATTCATACATCTTCTCATGCACATACGCCGATTATTCTGACTTTTCACATGTCCACTTTCAAGTACTTGTCGTACTTGGTCATGCCAGGTTGTCTTTCTCGGCCTTTCTCGGCTTTTAACATCCAGGCACACTTGCATTTAAACTTCTTTTAGCCGTTCTTTCATCACTCATTCGCTCCACATGACCAAAACCATCGTAAAAAGGTTTAATTTTGTGGATAATGCTTATCTCTTGAATTCTGCTCTAATTTGGACATTTGTACACCTATCATACATAGTCTTACCACACATAGATCGCATTTCAACAGCATTCAGTCTACTTTTCATCCTTGTTTTTCCTACACCACGCTTCACTACCATACATAAGGGTTGGCACCAGAACTCCGTTGTGTACTGCCAATTTCGCTTCTTTCGATAAGTTCTTATTTGCCACTATGGATTTCAAGGCACCATTAACTCTGTTTCCGGCACTAACCCTTCTCTCAATGTCCTTTTTATTATTTCGTTGCGACATTTTATGGTATCATGTTTTAATGGAACTTTGAAAAATATACCGTCCCCACCTTCTCTACAAAATGTCTCTTTACAGACCCTTATCTGTATTTTGTCAGGCTGTGAATCGCGGCGACAACTACCCTGGGGAGGTGGCCGCGACAGTTCACGCCACGGTGAACCGTTTGGCCGAGCTCGGAACCCGCAACCCCTACCAACTCGTCTGGCAGTCCAAAGTGGGGCCGCTACCCTGGCTGGAACCCTATACAGACGATGCCATCAAAGTTAGTATGGATTCAATAGGAAAACATTTATTAATTGGAAGCTATTTACTAATGTCTGTAGACGATTGTGTATATATCATCATCATCTCAGCCCGTTGAGGTCCACTGCTGGACATAGGACATAGGCCTCCCCCTGCCGTCTCCACTCCTCCCTCCACTGTCTTCCAGCAGACTTCCTGATGTCGTCCACCCATCTCATCCTTGAGGCCTCTGGTTCCTCGGTCTCCACACCTCGTCCACCTGTCGCCCGCCATTCTGGCTATGTGACCGGCCCATTTCCACTTCAACCAAGCAATTCGCTCCACCACGTCGCAGACCTTTGTCTGGCGTCGGATCCAATCGTTCCTTTTTCGGTCTCTTAATGTTATTCCAAGCATAATCCTCTCCATGCTCCTCTGTGCAACTTGCAACTTATGGGAGGATTGCTTGGTCAGAGTCATTGTTTCCGCGCCATAAGTAAGGACGGGCAGAATGCATTGGTTGAATATATGACATTTTAATCTGAGTTTGAAAAAAATAAAAAAATTCTCACAAAAGTTTTCATAACTACCGCAGATTAAATTGCACAAATTCATATTAAGTGGTGTTTTCAATTTTGTTGTCTTTATGGATAGTATCAATTTGACTAAATACATGATATTTGACAACAATTTGCAAAAAATATACAGGGTGTAACAAAACTCGATGTACAAGCGGGAAACCAGTGAATCTACATCGTATTTGGAGACGATTTTGTAATATGACTTTTTTAGTCTAAGGTCTAGTGGTAGATTCGAGGACTCCGGATTAGAATCTCTAGGTTCGAATCCCACTCCAGCACAACTTGTTTCCTGCTTCTGACACAGTTATTTCCGACTATTTGAAAGCAGTCCCAAAACTGAAATATTTGAGTATATCATAAGAACTCAAATGTTTCTTTTTATTAAAAAAAAAATAGAAAAATCTGAGCTTGAAAAAAAATTTGGTTTTTTCCTCAAAAGTTTTCATAAGTATGGCAGATTAAGTAAAATTGCTCAAATTCTTATTAAAACGCGTTTTTTAAATTTTGTTTTCTTTATGGATAGTATTAATTTGACTAAATACATGATATTTGATAACAATTTGCCAAAAAAATATCGAAAAAAAAATCAACTTCATAATCAATTTTCTCGAAAACTAAGGGTCAAATCAAAAAATTTTATTCTACAAAATCGACTCCAAATATTATGTAGATTCACTGGTTTCTCACTTGTACATCGAGTTTCATTACACCATGTATGCCGGTCTAACCTGCTGAGCGATACGAAGCTTTTGACAATTTATTTATTTATTTTATTTATTCATTCAAATTAAAACAATACATTTTACTGCCTAACTAAGTTTTAAGTCAGTAGCTATTTAAAATTACATACATTTTTTTTCATAATAATATATTGACACAATATTTACAATCATAATTCTTGAATAAATAAAATTAAAAACTTTGTTTTTTGATTCACTTTTTTATATTTTTATACGCTTAGCCAACTAGTTTCGACCTACTGGTCATCCTCAGGGCTACTTCACAAAGCGTGGTAGAGCTGTCAAAATTTTACAAAAGTTTTTACTCTCTGGATTATAGAGGTACAGCATAGAAATGGGCAAAGCTGTGATTGGTTGGATTTAAAAATCTTAACCTACTGTATAAATTTCGATTTTAAATAGCTATTTGATTTTAAATTATTTAATCAAACCTAACCTATCTTAACCTACTGTATAAATTTCATAACCTATTATAAAGGATATTGCTTTTAAATAGCTATTTGATTTAAATTATTTTATTAAACCCAACCTATCTTAACCTACTGTATAAATTTCATAACCTATTATAAAGGATATTGCTTTTAAATAGCTATTTGATTAAAATTATTTTATTAAACCCAACCTATCTTAACCTAAACAACATTTTGAGTGTGTCCAAATACTTGGAGACAAAAACTGGATTTCACCCATTACGGGCTAATAATTACAATTTGACATCTCAACAGAGACGAGAAATTTGGAAGGGAATATGGATATCTAGGCGTTTACAGGGCTTATGACCTGTCATTGGCTGGGTTAAGTGGCCACTTGATGTATTACAACATTCCCCATTTCACCTAGTATTTCAGGCGTTTCCTAGTAGGTGATATAATTCGGTAAGAATCTCACTTGCAATCATAAAGGTTTTTGCTGAAATGCTTAGCAATTTTCTCAATGGATGACAGAGAGTGTTCACATGTGAAGCGTCGCGCCATTTCACTGTATATTGGCAGATATGGATATCAAATACTAGGTGAAATGGGGAATGTTGTAATACATCAAGTGGCCACTTAACCCAGCCAATGACAGGTCATAAGCCCTGTAAACGCCTAGATATCCATATTCCCTTCCAAATTTCTCGTCTCTGTTGAGATTCTATCTTAACCTACTGTATAAATTTCATAACCTATTATCTATGGATTTACCAATAGACTAGTCCTCATAAAAGTTACCTTGTAAAGTGAAGTATCCCCCTTAGTATCCCAAAAGATGACCATGTCGAAACTAGTTGGCTAAGTGTATAAAATAATAAAAAAGTGAATAAAAAAACAAAGTTTTTAATTTTATTTATTCAAGTTAATAAAATGATTTACAAAGTTTGTGCTTCGAACATCAAAGAAATCATAATTCTGATCGCAGGCAGTTTGTGGAATCCTTGTGCTCGGATATGTTATGATGGTGATGAAATTAATCAAATTGTATTGTATTTTTCCAGGCCTACGTTCGACAGGGCAAAAAGAATCTTCTCTTGGTCCCTATCGCATTTGTCAACGAACATATCGAGACACTTCACGAGATGGACATCGAGTATTGTCAGGACTTAGGGAAAGAGGTAAATATCGAGGCGGTAATTATATACACCGTATCCCACGACGAGACCGCGAAACTCCAGGGGTGATTATTCATGATATTCTGAGAAAAAAATCTTAATAAAGTTTTTCAAAAAACTCAATTCTAATTTCTTAAAAAAATGATTAAAATATGAATAAAAATTCACGCGTGTAATACCGTCCATTTTTGAACTGGCTAACACCACGTGACCTCCACCAATAAGCGCGAAGCGAAGCGCGTCACTATTGGACCGCGAACCAATAAGATCGCGTAGTGATCTCGTATCAATACGTACTTGGTACCTACTTGCCTAGTAACATCGCTATTTCCGTACAAGGCAAGGCGTACGGTGACCAGAGCGGATCCCCACTCCAATGTGGAGGAAGCAAGAGAAGTATGCCAGGACAGAATGGTGTGGCGTTCTATCATTAGTTAGTTAGTAACAAAACTCATAGTACAACCCGAAAACTGGTGAATCTACATCATATTTGGAATCCAATGTGTAATATGACTTTAGAATCTAGGTTGAAAAAAAATTTTTTTTTTTTTCTTAAAAAAGCTTTCATAATCACCACAGATTAAGAAAATAGCAAAATTCTTAATTAAATTTGGATTTTACTATTGTTTTATGAGTGGAAAGTATTAATTTGATTAAATAAACGATATTTGACAACAATTTGTGAAATTTTCTCAAAAAAAAAAAAAAAACTTCGCACTCAATTTTCTCGAAAACTATGGGTCAAATCAAAAAAATTTACTACACAAAATCGACTGCAAATACGATGTAGATTCACTGGTTTGGTACACCGAGTTTTGTTACACCCTGTATAAGCTGTTAAAATAAATAATTTAATTAATTTTACAGGTGGGGGTGACTCAGATAGAGCGTGCATCGGCTCCTAATGACCATCCACTGTTCATACAAGCCCTGACTGAGATTGTCAAGGATCATTTGGTGTCTGGACGAAGGATCGGCTCTCAATTCTCCAACAGGTAACCCACGCCCTCGGTGGCAACTGGTACTAACTACTACTTTCCCTTATCAAATGTAAGACAGATTGGAGGGCCTGGCGAGGCGGGATACCGGTCCTCACACAGCCGGTTGTAATTACTAATAAATAATGATCGGGGTAGAAACTAACATACCCTACTACTGTTAATTTGGGCCGACTCTGGTTGGTTTGGGTGATGGAAACAATGACAATTATAATACATAAGCCGAGACAGTGGTAGGGGTACAATAAAAGTATTTGTTCGCGTACACAACGTAAATTCATCCGTGTTTTTATCACACTAACAATCTTAAAATCGCGGTTTAGCTTGTTGGAAAAATCGGTAGAGTTGGCTGGCCTGAATAAAGACTCAATAGTCTTTAAAGCAGTCTAGGGAAAGGGTGGGGCTTTCATTGGTACTAACTACTACTTTCCCTACACCCAACGTTAGGACCCATTTTGTGCGCTTAGGAGACGGGTGCTTTTAAAGCATCCGTTTGCGGTCAATCCAAAAACGTTTTTATAAGCTCCGTTTTTATTTTTTTTTATGGGGAATCTTTTGAATCTTTTGTTGATCACATATTGTTGAGTTAGCATTTTTTTTTCTTTCTTTTCTAACTTTTATGTACACATAATTTACGATGAGAATATTTTTCTTTCCTTTTTACCTATTTTTGTTACTACCTATGAAAACCTCTAATTGGTTTGGTTGTTTTCTTTTAATGTTTGTTATAATGATTATTTGACTGTTGGTTTTCCTATAAATAAATTAATTAAATTTTTTCTCAGAAATATTCAAATATTCATTACTATTCACACACAAAAAAATACGGTATATAAAAATAAAAAAAGGACGCACCGATGGTTGCATTCTTCTGCATTCATGGAATATTTTGGTGTATTGTTATATTTAGTTTTACATGGTGTAACAAAACTCGATGTACAAGCGGGAAACCAGTGAATCTACATAATATTTGGAGTCGATTTTGTAGAATAAAATTTTTTGATTTGACCCTTCGTTTTTGAGAAAATTGAGTGAATATCATGTATTTAGTCAAATTAATACTATCCATAAACGCAACAAATTAAAAAAACGCGTTTTAATAAGAATTTACTTAACTGTCATACGTATGAAAACTTTTGTGAGAAAAAAAATTTTTTTTTTCAAGCTCAGATTAAAAAGTCATATAACACAATCGTCTCCAAATACGATGTAGATTCACCAGTTTTCGGGTTGTACCACGAGTTTTGTAACACCCTGTATACAAATAATTTACTCATGGAACTCCACCAAGTAATGTCAATAAAAAATATAAATCAAAATATTAAATAATACCCGTTTTTAGCATCATATGCTACGAACGAATCCTCTTCTAGGTACATAGTTTTGTAGCTCCATGTTAATCTCATTTAACTTTTAACTTTTGTCCACAGATGCCCTCACTGCACCAACAAGAGATGTTACGAGTCCAAAAAATGGTTCAAAGAACTCTGCAGCATGTAAATTACAATTAATCGGTGATTTTGTAAGATTAGTAGCTCAAAATTTCACATCATCATCATCATCATACCATATCCGCTCCCTGTGTGGGGTATATGGATTCCACAGACCGCCTTCAAGCCAAGTGATCGGCCGCCAGTCGGATCATCAACTGTCAACAGACGCCTGCATCACACCTGTTCTCCTCTATGGCTGCGTATCGTGGCACCTAACCAGGGCCCAAGATAGCAGACTTCTGAGTGCAGAGAATAGCTGTCTTAGAAGAATATTAGGTGTGCGGTGGTCTGACTGTGTAAGGAACACAGAGGTGAGGCAACCCAACCTGCGGTATCTACTGTCATCCGGCGAAGGCGTTTCCCCATATACTACGCACGCCTCTTGTAAAATAACACAAAAGATCATAAAACCATGGGTGCAATCTGTATGTGAATCTGATATTAATAAGCAAGATATAGTGGCAAATAAGAACTTATCGAAGGAAGCAAAATTGGCAGTACACAACAGAGTTCTGGTACCAACCCTTATGTATGGTAGTGAAGCGTGGTGTTGGAAAAACAAGGATGAAAGTAGACTGAATGCTGTTGAAATGCGATCTATGTGTGGTAAGACTATGTATGATAGGTGTACAAATGTCAGCATAAGCATTATCCACAAAATTAACCTTTTACGATGGTCTGGTCATGTGGAGCGAATGAGTGACGAAAGAACTGCTAAAAGAAGTTTAAACGCAAGTGTGCCTGGATGCAGAAGCCGAGGAAGGCCGAGAAAGACGTGGCATGACCAAGTACTACAAGTAATTGAAAGTGGACATGCGAAGGAATAATCGGCGAATGTGCATGAGAAGATGTATGAATGTAGAGGAAGCAAAGGAAGTATGTCAGGACAGAGTGGTATGGCGTTCGATCCTCTCTGCCTATGGAATGGCGTGATGGTTAGTTAGAAATATGACTGTTAGGAATTTTTAGCAGTCAAGTACTTAAATTCATGCAGCCTATACTAAAAGGTCTTTTTTTTATTACTAGCAACTCTGTTGCCTGTGCATAGCTTCCCTTTGCAACTAACTTCAGAGCATTAATCTATATAATCAGCTGTCATGTCAATTTCGCTCTCTTCTCTCCACAAACTTTGATCTAGTAACAAGTGCTTAAGTTAGCCGTGTTGGCACAATTATAATATTGTAAAACTTAGAAAATAAAACTAAAAGTTTAATAAGAAATAGTTTTAATCATCAACACCACAAGAACCAACTACAGTCCACCTCCAAATGGATCGCGCCGATAATTTTGTGATCTTATGTTAAATTTTTGTTGATTCACAGATAATTTTGTGTACAAGCTTGTAACGGCTATTTTTAAGCGAATTTTTACTCATGTTTTAGGGTTATTAGTATACGATTTAAACTCTTATGTTTAATTATCAAGATCTGTTTGTTTCTGTTTAAATAATATATTTTAATAAAGAGATTGTTATAAACTGTGAGTTTTTATTTTTCCCTGAACTCAGATGACCAGCTGTGAGTAGGGTGTGCTATGCATTTTTTCTATGAAAAAAATGTATCAATTCCGTGCTCAAAAGTTGAGATATGGTACTTATATTATTTAAATTTCATATGACATCACAACAGAGACGACAATTTTCTCAATAATGGATGACAGGGAGTGTTCACATGTGCAGCGTCGCGCCATTTCACTGTATATATACAAGTTCTAATAATTTGCAGACACGGATATGGATATCAAATACTAGGCAAAATGGAAAATGTTGTAACACTTAAAAAAGTGGCCACTTAACCCAGCCAATGACAGGTCACAAGCCCTGTAAACGCCTAGATATCCATATTCCTTTTCAAACTTCTCGTTAAGATGTCAAATTGTAGTTTAATTAACAATTTATTTTTTTTTAAATTAATCTAAAGAATTTCAGGAAAATAATTTTTAGAAATCCCAGACACCTCAATATTATGTTTGCCTGGTGGAGTTTATTCTCCTGGTATACTATTTCATCGGTCGGCATTAATTCATAGCTTAGCCTGTGTTTTGCCATACAAACCATATTAAAAAAAAACTTAATTTAAAGAATTTCAGGCAATAATATTTAATATAAATCCCACACACCTCCTCAATATTATGTTTTCCCGGTAAAGTTTATTCTTCTGATATACTTTTTCATGGGTCGGCATTAATTCATAGCTTAGCCTGTGTTTTGCCATATAAACAAAATTTAAAAAAAAATAATAATTTAAAGAATTTGAGTTAAATATTTATTAAAGATCCCAGACACCTCCTCAATATTACGTTTTCCTGGTAGAGTTTATTCTCCTGATATACCATTTCATCGGTCGGCAATTCATAGCTTAGCCTGTGCTTTGCCATACAAACAATATTTAAAAAAACTTAATTTAAAGAATTTCAGGCAATAATATTTAATATAAATCCCACACACCTCAATATTATGTTTGCCTGGTAAAGTTTATTCTCCTGATATACCATTTCATCGGTCGGCATTAATTCGTAGCTTAGCCTGTGTTTTGCCATACAAACAATATTTCGTATGTGTATGTGTAGAAAGCTTATATATATATATATATTTATTTCGTCACTGTGTTAGTGTAACTATCTTCATTATGCTACGAATGTTATAATCTGTGACATGTCATAACAAAAACAACTAAAAAACGGCAACCCGCCGCCATATTTAAATGCGTCTTAAAAGATTTTACTAGTAAATAATATTATAATCTGTGTTTAAAAGTGTAGCAAACATCTGAAAGCGGCGTTTTATTATATTTTCTATTTAAGTATACGTAACTTCATAATATTGAAAAATGCAGAAGAAAACGGCTTTTTGCGTAAAAGGATGCAATGATCGCAACTCTTCACGCCATGTATTGCCATCGAATTCTAAAAATGAATCTAGTTTCCGCGAATGGATTTGGAGAATAGACCGGTTTGATTTATGTCATGCAGTACCCGTGTGTCCACTGTTGTTCCCACTCCTGCTTCTGTTGCTGTTGCTACCAGTATGTATTCTTTCTTGTCACATTCTGTACAGATTCATTTTATGAAGAATACATTTATCAGTATTTAACATAAATATGCCTATTTTTAATATGTTGATATTTTTAATAATGATTTTAAAAGTAATGAAGTTGTAATTTGAAAAGTTAGTAAAAATGAGTTTTTTTTTAGGCAAAAGAAAGCCCATACTAAGCTACATCGGTGAATGCAGTGTTTCCAACCTTACTCCAAAAAAGAAGAAACTGTACAAGAAGGTTTTGGAGACCCGGCGGCAGCTTAGATATGCTCAGCGAAAAAATTCTACGTTCAAGGAAAGACTGGAAGCTGCTCATAGGTATAAGAATAGTACGCATTTAGAACAACATCTTTCAACTCTCAATCCAATTGCAGCGCGGTTTTCTGCAAAGTTTTCTGATTTGAAAGACATTGTTCAAAATGTGATAAGTAAATTAATTGAGTGTGGTCTCATACCTGTCGCTACTGTTTGCGACCAAGGAACCACAAACAGTAGAGTCATTAAAGGATTACTCGATGACACAAGGTCTTCGTGCCTTCGTAATAATGTAGATTATAAAGGCGGGTATTTTATTGTTAATGGTCATAAAATTTTTCCTATGTTTGATGCTGCTCACCTTTTGAAGTGTGTACGTAATAATCTTCTAGATAAAGATTTAAAATTCACAGAAAATGGCATTGAACGTTTAGCATCCTGGGACAATTTAATTACAGTTTATAATTTAGCTGGCCAAACCGAAGAAAGATTCAAACGATTGTGCCGAATTACTGATTTTACATATATATTACCTAATAAATTAAAAAGATGAAAGTCAAATTAGCCAGTCAAGTCATGAGTGACAATGTCTCAGCCGCTCTAGAAATAATTAGTGATTTGCATCCTTCAGATTTTACTAAAAAACCATTAGACACTGCCAAATTGCTACAATTTTTCAATTACCTTTTTGACAGTGTCAATGGATATTCGAGATATCCTGTGGGAGGTAAAACTTACCGAGTTGCTTTGTCCAGTGACTCCCCACACAAAGAGTTATGGAATAAAAGTTTAAAAGTTTTAAATTCAATGAAATTTGTTAATAAATTAACTGGATCTGTCATTAAAACTAATATTCCAGTTTTGAAAAATTGATTTTTTTATTTGCGATCCTAGATTTATGGTGCCACAAAAGGTGAAGGCGAGACCTAGAGACTTAAATCAAGATCCGATTGAAAACTTGCGATCCTAGATTTATGGTGCCTCAAAAGGTGTGGGATTAATGTTTTAAGACCTAGAGACTTAAATCAAGATCCGATTGAAAACTTTTTTGGTTCTATTAGAAGTCGTGGCGTTCATAATCCGTCTGCCACTTTGTTCACTTGTGCGTATAAATCCCTACTTATCGGAAATCTTGTGTCATCGCATTCTCCTGGTTCCAACTGTGAACTCGATAATAAGCTTTTTATTTTATGTATTACACAAGGACCAAAAAAAAGTATGTTTGTTCCAATTTATTCATATGATATTTATGTAAGTAACTAATTTTATTTTCAATCATTCTCTAATTATGCATAATGTAAATCCTATTCGGTTCTGAAATATCACATGAATACTGCACTGCTATTTTTTAAAACCTCAAAAGAATATTTTTCTTTTCAAATAATCCCAAAACAGAAACATCTATCAGCTTTTTTCTGTTTATAATGAATTAGTAGTAAAATGTGTACAAATTTAATAAAATGTTACATTGTGTATATTTCAGAACTAATGGGATATTTTGGAGGTGAAATGTTCTGGATGTTCACCACAGGTGTGGCGGGGTTGGGGCCACATTCTTTGTAATGTAATTTAACATTTATGTCATTGAATTTCACTTATCATTAAATTTACTTATCAAGTACTTCCAAATAATGATTTTTAATTTCTTTTTCAACCAAAAAATGTCCAAATCAATGTGCGTTTTTGAAATGACTGCTAAATATTAATAACTATTATATGATTTGTTTATTTCATTTATTTGTAAACTCTTGTGATAATTTCTAACTGTCAACCAGCTATCGCGGAGCATTTTGATCACATTTTGATTTTGACATTTGTTAACCCTAGGGAGGAAAGTAGAAGGGGCGTAAGGAGGGGATAGGGGAGGGGGATTCATAGACAATATTGCGTTCATACTTAATTAATTTATGGCTAATTAATTTCCTGATATTTGAGTAAGAACCGATTCAATTTTTTTCTTCTATAAAATATTGTCTTGTCTGTGACGCCTGCCTGACCCAATCGACGGATAATCATTTTCTATGGGGAAGAATCAGAGTTGTAGGTGGCTCCGATAATCTGTGGCTCCGATCAGGCCCCGTCAACTCACCGCCATCTTTATTTCTGTCGCCATATTGGAAATAGGAGCCATTATTACTCACACATTATTTGTATGTGTAGAAAGCTTATATATATTTATTTGGTCACTGTGTTAGTGAAACTAGTGTAAGTAGAGTGAAAAAGAAAATGAAATACAGTAGTATGAGAAGGATAACACATTAAAGGTTGTCGTACTATATTATCTGTGGCTTGCATAAACTTCATGTGTAATTGTGTATTATCTTCAAACAATTTTGCGACATTGTAAAACATTCGGTTAATTAAGCTTAATTCTTTTCAATGGACAAAATCAGAGTTTGGTGTTGTGTGTTGTGTTTCCGGATGCAATAATTATAAATCGTCACCGAGGCATTATTTTCCTGCTCGATTAAAAAAGAGTGCATTTTTCGCGAATGGATTTGGCTGGCGGATTGGAAGATTCCAAAGAAAGTGATTTTGCAAAACGCCTTTTACAATTACGGATTATCGGAAATATTTAATGTAAGTTTGTCAGTGTTTTATTTAGAGAAAATGTGCTACTCTCCAGATGATTTTGTTATACTATATAATGTATTCAAATCAGATTAAAATATAATTTTTTATATATATTTTATATAATCAGATTAAAATATAAGTAAACAATTTTTTATCATTCTCCAGACAATAGTTTCATTTTTAAACCTCAATGAAAAATGTAAAAAATGAAACAACGTGAGAAAATGGCGATATTTATGCTTAATTACACCCGTACTGCTTAAATATAATTGAAATATTTGCACCGAAATATTTAAAAGCTATTTTTCAGGTTATTTCAATTTTGACATTTCTATTCCCAACTTTCCTATTTTTAATTTTTAATTTCTTGTTCAACCAAAACAATGTCTAAATCAATGTGCGTTTTTGAAATGACTGCTCAAATATTCATAACTATTATATGATTTGTTTATATCACGCACAACATACATTTATTTGTAAACTCTTGTGATCATTTCTTACTGTTAACCAGCTATCACGGAGCATTTTGATTTTGACATTAATTTGTTGGAGGAAAGTAGAAGGGGCGGAAGGAGAGGATAGGGGAGGGGGATTCATAGACAATATTGCGTTCATACTTAATTAATTTATGGCTAATTAATTTCCTGATATTTGAGTAAGAACCGATTCATTTTTTTTTCTTCTATAAAATATTGTCTTGTCTGTGAAATCTCACACAATCGACGGATAATCATTTCCTATGGGGAAGAATCAGAGTTGTTCATCTATAAGTATATAATCTGTGGTCATGTTGAAGTAAAGCTGACGTTTTCATCAGATATTTCATGTTTACATGATATATAAATTCACAAATTCAATCAGCTTCACTCGTTAATGGTGGTAATTAACATGGCGTGTTAATATTGTGGTAATTACTGACGAATTTTCCATATTTTAGTTGTAGTAGTAGTAGTAAAAGTTTCTATATAACCTCTTTTAAATTGTTCAACAACTTAAAAAACAGTGCTATTAAATGGCTAATTGATTTTAAATAACTAACTAACTAACCATCACGCCATTTCTCCGTAGGGGTAGGCAGAGAGGATAGAACGCTATACCACTCTGTCCTGACATACTTCCTTTGCTTCCTCTACATTCATACATCTTCTCATGCACATACGCCGATTATTCCGACTTTTCACATGTCCACTTTCAAGTACTTGTCGTACTTGGTCATGCCATGCCTTTCTCGGCCTTCCTCGGCTTCTACATCCAGGCACACTTGCATTTAAACTTTTTTTTAGCCGTTCTTTCATCACTCATTCGCTCCACATGACCAAACCATCGTAAAAGCCCTTAATTTTTGTGGATTATGCTTATCTCAGCCTTGCACTCTGCTCTAATTTGGACATTTGTACACCTATCATCTATCATATTGATTTTAAATTATTTAATAAAACCCAACCTATCTTCACCTACTGTATAAATTTCATAACCTATTATAAAAAAGATTGCTTTCATCTTACTTCAAATCTCACTTAATTTTTCTTAACCATATTTTTTTCTTAAAAATTTCTTATATTAACAACAAAGTACTAACTATTTTGTTCGCCTCGTAGCATAGTGGTAGCGCATTTGGTTGCGGGTTCGATTCTCAACATAAAAAATTTATTTACATGTGATTTTCATATTAATATTTCGTGGACTTACTTAAGACTGATCGTCCTACCGTCATGTAAAAAAATGAATAAGAGACACTGCACTTGTTGTACCTTTGGGTGCAGATAAGGGAAAGTACTTAATTAATTTATTTTTTAATCTTGTGTTCATATTTGGATGGGATAGCTTTTATGCATGAAACCCGGCGTCATGTCATCCGGCGAAGGCGTTTCCCCATATACTACGCACGCCTCCCGAGAGCCGCCACCATGCTTGCCTATTTTACAAGGCATCAGGTTCTCGGCGTCCTGGACGTCCGCTGTTGACAATCCGTCGGCAGTTTGCGTCAGAGCTGCGGGACGTGGACCTGACCTGGGAGGATGCGCGGGAGCTGGCGGCAGATCGGCAGTTTGTGGAATCCATGTGCTCCACTTAGGGACCGGATATAGTATGATGATGACGTATTCTAAATAAATTATATTTAGATATTATTGATATCCCAACAGAGACAGAGAAACTCTGGAAACGAATGTGGGTTATCTAGGCGTTTACAGGGCTTATGACCTGTCATTGGCTGGGTTAAGTGGCCACTTGACGTACTACAACATTCCCCAAATTATATTTATCATACTTTTTATTTCACTTGTCTTTCAGATTTGCAATGGGATCCAAATCGGTAGATCAGAACTTAATAACTACGGAGAATTCGAAAATCAAAAAATAAAAAACATGAATCCTAAATCGCTGGTTTGCAAGAAATGTAAAATCCCTTTCAAAGAAATCCGCTTCTATAAAATGCACGCGATCCAACATATACCCAAAGTTGATAACATGTATTCTTGCTCCGAATGCGCGAGTAGATTCGTCGACAGAAAAGAATTAAAAACTCACATGATGATGTCACATTTCAGTAATTACGTTCATCTCTGTAACAAGTGTGGGTATCGAACCATGAGCGTAACTAATCTCCGAGTTCACGAGGACACTCACTCCGATAATAAAGGCGTTTCGTGTTCTGGATGCAGCTACAAGTGTAAGACTAAGCAAGCTCTCAAAAACCACATCAGAAATGTTCATTTGAGGATGAAATTCACTTGTCCTGATTGCAATCGTGTGTTTTCCAATCCGTGTAGTATGCGAACACACAGAAAAATTTATCATAGCAACACTTGTGAGACGTTTTACTGTCCACACTGCGAGTACAAGTCTCCGAGGAAGTATGCCGTGTTTATACACCAAAGGAAGCACACCGGAGAGAGACCGTTTGCCTGTACAGATTGCAGTGGCGCATTTAAGACCTCCGACGCTCTGCGCGTTCATTTACGCTCTCATACTGGAGGAAAACCGTTTTCCTTGTTCGAAGTGCGATTATAGAACCAGTACTTCAAAGCTACTGAAGGAACACATCATGAAAACACATGAAGCTACAAATGATTTTTTACCATACTTTTGTTCTGAATGCGATTTTAAAACCGCTTCGCCGAAGCTATTAAAGGGACATAAGGAAATGCACAAAGGTAACAATAAATATGATAATATTATTATAATTTTTATAGGCACAATGAAAGCCCGACCCTTACCCTAGATCTGCTTTAAAGATTATTGAATATTTTTTTAGCAGCCAACTCTACCGATTTTTGGAGTGGAGCAACTAGGCCGCGATTTTAAGATTGTTAGTGGTGATAGGAACGGATGAATTTACGATTATGTACGCGAACAAATGCTTTCATTGTACCCCTACCACCGTCTCGGCTTATGTATTATAATTGTCATTGTTCCATCACCCAAACCAACCAGAGTCGCCCAAATTAACAGTGGTAGGGATGTTAGTTTCTACCCCGATCATTATTTATTAGTAATTACTACCAATCGTGTGGAGACCGGCATACTGCCTCCCCAGGCCCCTCATCCCAGACATCCAATTTTTATAGGCAGTTTGTCAGGTTGGTGGTGTGGCAGCCTATATCTTGTGTACTGCTTCTTGTCTGCCTTCTGCATATACTGACCGTAGTGGAGTGGACAACTAGGCCTGCCAACTTGTTCCACCCTACTGGGAAGGAAGTTTCCCTATATCTTGTGTACTGCTTGTTTTGTCTGCCTTCTGCATCTACTGACCGTAGTGGAGTGGACAACTAGGCCTGCCAACTTGTTCCACCCTACTGGGAAGGAAGTTTCCCTATATCTTGTGTACTGCTTCTTGTCTGCCTTCTGCATCTACTGACCGTAGTAGAGTGGACAACTAGGCCTGCCAACTTGTTCCACCCTACTGGATAAGGGAGTTTCCCTATATCTTGTGTACTGCTTCTTGTCTGCCTTCTGCATCTACTGACGTAGTGGAGTGGACAACTAGGCCTGTCCAAATCTGTTCCACCCTACTGGGAAGGAAGTTTCCCTATATCTTGTGTACTGCTTCTTGTCTGCCTTCTGCATCTACTGACCGTAGTGGAGTGGACAACTAGGCCTGCCAACATTGTTCCACCCTACTGGGAAGGAAGTTTCCCATATCTTGTGTACTGCTTCTTGTCTGCCTTCTGCATCTACTGACCCATGCCAAGTGGAGTGGACAACTAGGCCTGCCAATTTGTTCCACCCTACTGGGAAGGAGTTTTTCCCTTGGGGTTAGGTGGAACTGGGGAGGATAGAGCTTCCAGTTGTGGCCCCGTAGGTTGGTGTTGGGATTCAGCTGATACATCTCGTGCAGGGGGCAGTCCTAGTAATCATTTAGTATCTTGTAAGTTTCAATTAAATCCCCACTTTTCCAATGATGCAAGTCTATAATAATATCTAGTGCTGGAATCCGGAGTCCTTCCTTCAACATTTTCTGTAAATGCAGAAAAATAAAGCGAAGAATCACTAAACCATTAGTGCAATCCGTTCGTAAATCGGATAATTAATAAGCGAAATACAATCATTTATAGTTTTAATTCTGTGTACGATCAGTGACGTCACCGATCGCCTATCATACAAAAATCAAACTTTAATTTTTTGTATCTGTATTATTGATATCCCAAGAGACAGCGAAACTCTGGAAACGAATGTTGGTTATCTAGGCGTTTACAGGGCTTATGACCTGTCATTGGCTGGGTTAAGTTGCCACTTGATGTACTTTAAACATTTCCCCATTCCGCCCATCATCTGACAACCATATATGACAAATTTTATATTTAATATAAAAGGATTTTACAGGACGAGCATTTAAAAATATTTTCGTTCATACGCATTGGTTGTAGATACGACAAAATACGCCCCAAAAAAGCCCTTATTATTGGCAATTTTTTTTTTTTGTTTTGGTTGTATTAAAGATATAAGTTAAATACAGACGAAATCCACCAAAAACTCAAAATCAACGATTTGTGGGTTACGATATTATACGTAGGAGGCGTTGATAAATTGAATTTGTACAGAAGTTTCCACATTTGAGTTTGTTTTTTGACAATTTCCAACATTTTTTCTTTCTGGTGACACCTGTTGAGAAGATTGTTAAGCATTTTTGGCAATTAATCTTTTAGTATCTCTTATTTATGATTTTTTGTTTTATGTTTATTCACAGAAAATTTTGGTTCAAAGCCCTTTTTTTTTTACTTATATCATACCGGTAAATGTTGTTTTTAGAATTACGGTTGATTGGACGAAATGAAGACACGTCAGCACGCCTCGGAGGTGAAACCGCAACTAATCTCTCATCCGATCATTTTAATGAATCCGACGATGAACTTCTTAGCAAATATTCTGACAAATCGACACTCTGCGCCTATAGGCCAGAAGTTCAGTATGATGGACCGCTGGGCGTCGAACCCTCTTTTGGCTGCGGTGGTGGCCGAGAGGATCCGGGAGCGACTCCTCAAGTTCCCGGAGAGCGTCCGGAACCAGGTCATCATCATGTTCAGTGCGCACAGTCTCCCGCTCAAGGTATGTTGTCAGATCTCTCCCGGGCTTAAATATTCAGAACCTATTTCTCAACACTTGCACCGCACTCCAGACTCCGTCGCCTTGGCAATGAATACGGCAATATAGACATATTTCGGTACTCATTGAGTAAATTTAAGTTAAATATATAAAAGGCGATGGAGTCTAGTCAATCCAGTTATTATTCAAGTAACTAACCAACCATCACGCCATTTCCCCGTAGGGGTAGGCAGAGAGGATAGAACACCATGCCACTCTGTCCTGACACACTTCCTTCGCTTCCTCTACATTCATACATCTTCTCATGCACATACGCCGGTTATTCCGACTTTTCCACATGTCCACTTTCAAGTACTTGTCGTACTTGGTCATGCCAGGTTGTCTTTCTCGGACTTCCTCAGCTTCTACACCCAGACACTTGCATTTAAACTTCTTTTAGCCGTTCTTTCATCACTCATTCGCTCCACATGACCAAACCATCGTAAAAGGTTAATTTTGTGGATAATGCTTATCTCTTGAATTCTGCTCTAATTTGGACATTTGTACACCTATCATACATAGCCTTACCACACATAGATCGCATTTCAACAGCATTCAGTCTAGGAAAATGATACCTATAATAATGTCGCCCTGTGTCGTTAGGTACCATTTTACTTTGCGTGTATTATGTCACTTGGTAAATGTTTCCTTTCAACCGTTGTTATGTTTTTTTTAATGTAAACAGATTCGATTTTTGAAGAAAAACCATCGGAAGATATTGGTTCATACAATGAAGATTATAATTATAATGGAGACAAGGGACAATGGACGGGTATGCTTTGTTTTTTATTTCTTAAACTTTTTCGATCACATAGGTAGCTTGTTCACTAGGGATGGAAATATGGACAAGGACATTGAAAGGAAGGTTAGTGCCGGTAACAGAGTTAATGGTGCCTTAAAGTCGGTCGTATCTAACAAATGCTTATCAAAAGAGGCTAAAAATTGGCAGTGCATAATGGAGTTCTGGTACCAACCCTTATGTATGGTAGTGAAAAGCGTGGTGTTGGAAAAAACAAGGATGAAAGTAGACTGAATGCTGTTGAAATGGGATCTATGTGTGGTAAGACTATGTATGATAGGTGTACAAATGTCAAAATTAGAGCAGAGTGCAAGGCTGGGATAAGCACTATCCACAAATTTAAGGTCTCTTGCGTTGGTTCGGTCATGCGGAGCGAACGGTAGAAGTCGATGAAGGCTGAGAAAGACGCGGCATGATCAAGTTAAACAAGTGGGCATGTGAGAAGTCGGAATGATCGACGTGCATGCATGAGAAGATGTGAGAATGTGGAGGAAGCAAGGGAAGTGTGCCAGGACAGGGTGGTGTGGCGTTCTATCCTCTCTCTCGGTACAATGGCGGGCTTATTGCTAAGAGCCATATTTTCCAATTTTAGCAATTTGGGTGGTTTAAGTCTAGGAATAGTTGATAATAACTAATATTATTTTTCATTACACTTAATTTTTTTATTTTATTTTCCTAACTATCCTAACATTATACATTTTTCAATTTAGCTATAAGCTATAATACAATACCTACACTAATATTTTTCACACTTAACCCTAAATAAATTTACATTTTGTTCATTTCTTATTTCATCTGGAATCTCCTCATACATTTTTAATGCCCTTATACATGAGACAATTCTGTGACATAGCTTTTCTTTTCTTTTCTAATCTTATATTTTTTGAACCTCTTGTTGCATATTTATGAAAAAAGTCAATTTGTCTGTTTGTCTGGTTTCAGATGAAGACAAGGAACCATCCACTATGAACTGTTTGGTCTGTGAGCTATGCGGCTACTCCAGTACGGATGCTGCTAAATTGTCTTTGCATCAGGAATCTCACACCCAGAACTTTATATGCGTCCCAACGGAAAGTGAGATGGAAGTTCAAGTGAAATATGAACCCATAGGTAAATACTATTATTACTTTCCCTTAACCCCACCCAATGGTACAGAATCATGCCACCATGAATAGGTTATTTATTTATTTATTACATTTAATTTAATATAATCACAATAATAGGATGGCGACTCAATCAGTAGAGACCCATGCCAATGATCTGGCCCCGACTCACTAGATAGTCCGTGTCGAGTCAGGGCATTGTAGTATTCTACATAACACTATTGTAGTACTAAACATTATTGAATATTTACATAATTGAGTATAATAGAACCAAGTTGGATTTCACAAATTAGAATTTACAAAACAATATTTTTGCATACCAAATTTTAATAATTACATAGCTTTTTTGCAGGCATTTTCAATATATGCACGGACCCCATTAGACTTATCCAACTAACGACACCGACCCTGTACTTGGAGAAGTCGGTTAATAATTTGGTTTGTGTGTCCGACTCCTTGTATCTCAGTGTAGTGTTTCCGGTTTCCGTTTTTAAACCCCCGTAGCCGCGTTCCATGGCATTTTAATATGGAATACAATCTACATACAAGCTTCTATTGCAAAAAAGATGGCCGCCATTCAGTCTCCCTAGAACAGCTTCCTGCGTCAGTTTGCATAGATTTTTGACAGTTTTGTTACTGGCTGGAGAAATACCATGGCCTTAAACAAACCCGTTTTATGACGTCACTCCTGCAAAAATGACGCAGTTAGTACATAGTGGTATTGAGCGCGGTATTTGAAATGTGCAACTTTAAAAAATCGTATCTTCATCAATAACTTATAAAAATATTTTTTGTTTTTTTTTTTTTGTTTACTTAAATAGTAAGTTTATAGAAAAAAAATACTTTAGAAAACAGTGGATTCCCTCATTCAATATAAACGGCAAACAGTCGTAATTTAAATCCTTTTATACACAATATTATTCCGTATGAAGTTCTTCACAGTTCCCTTGTCCCTATTTATATTCGAGTAAATATTAAGGTTACTTATCTTTACAATTGAATGCTACTGTTTGCTCTTCTCACTTGTATAATATTTTACTTTATCTTGTGGTGAAGGCGCGAGATGGAGAACGGAGTGACGCTTAATGTTTTACAATAATAACATCGTCACAAATTCATCAACGCTATGTATGCAAGAAGTGATATTATATAAGAGCAATTAGCAATCGTCTATCTATTACTCTAGAGGTTAGCCCGTTGGGTGGTCATGCATGAGGTCGCAGGTCCGATTCCCGACAGGGTCAATATTAAATATTTATTTCACAATTCGAAGTATGTTAACAAGAGACGGAAATGTGGATAAGGACGTTGAGAGAAGGGTTAGTGTCGGAAAAAGAGTTAAAGGTGCCTTAAAATCGATAGTGGCAAATAAGAACTTATCAAAAGAAGCAAAATTGGCTGTACACAGCGGAGTTCTGGTACCAACCCTTATGTATGGTAGTGAAGCGTGGTGTTGGAAAAAGAAGGATGAAAGTTGACTGAATGCTGTTGAAATGCGATCTCTCGACGAATGTGTGGTAAAACTATGTATGATGAGTGCAAAGCTGAGATAAGCATTATCGACAAAATTAATAAAGGGCTTTTACGATGGTTTGGGCATGTGGAGCGAATGAGTGATGGAAGAACGGCTAAAATAAGTTTGAATGCAAGAGTGCCTGGATGTAGAAGCCGAGGAAGGCCGAGAAAGACATGGCATGACCAAGTACGACAAGTACTTGAAAGTGGACATGTGAAAAGTCGGAATAATCGGCGTATGTGCATTAGAAGATGTATGAATGTAGAGGAAGCAAAGGAAGTCTGTCAGGACAGAGTGGTATGGCGTTCTATCCTCTCAGCCTACCCCTACGGGGAAATGGCGTGATGGTTAGTTAGTTAGTTAGTTATTTTTCATAATTTAGACAGATTCTAAAGCGTAATACATCATCTTGCCCCATGTAATAAATGGTCAAGATTCACTTTTTTTGTGCTGTGTAGTGAAAAAATAAAAGAAAATGAACGTACGTATGTCAAATTTATAAAACATATATCTTGTGTTAAAACGGGTTTACTAGTACCTAGTCGGGCAGTAAAGTGTATTAATTATCTAATATTTTTTAATTGAATAAATAATAAAAAATATATAAACATATTGCAAAACACGGTGTAACAAAACTCGATGTACAAGCGGGAAACCAGTGAATCTACATCGTATTTAGAGACGATTGTGTTATATAACTTTTTTATTCTGAGCATGAAAAAAAATTTTTTTCTTCTCACAAAAGTTTTCATAAGTAGGTATGGCAGATTAAGTAAAATTGCTCAAAATTATTAAAACGCGTTTTTTAATTTTGTTTTCTATATGGATAGTATTAATTTGACTAAATACATGATATTTGATAACAATTGGCAAAAAAAATCAACTTCGTACTCAATTTTCTCGAAAACTAAGAGTCAAATAAAAATTAAA
This sequence comes from Micrasema minimum, assembly GCA_022494985.1. Taxonomy (NCBI): domain Eukaryota; kingdom Metazoa; phylum Arthropoda; class Insecta; order Trichoptera; family Brachycentridae; genus Micrasema; species Micrasema minimum. The sequence goes on from JAGVSP010004135.1 coordinate 25,271, forward strand.
ATCTACATAATCGACTCCAAATATTATGTAGATTCACTGGTTTCCCGCTTGTACATCGAGTTTTGTTACACCCTGTATACTAGTATATTAGAAAACAAGCTATTAGGACCTTGATTGATTTACTTATCGACGGACGCGGCGTGTATTGAAAAGATATTGACCTATAGGATAACCACTGGATATTATTATATAAATATTAAATTAATATAAGTAAACCTAAGATGATTCACGCAATCATTATTGCGGCAAAGTTATGTGCTTAGTATGGGTAGCCAATCAAATTAATTAATTTTAAAAAAATGACATTTAGTATATATATCTCTACGGAAGATATGTTTTGTTGTAAATTTAAATTTAGGTGGTTAAATAAATAAAATAAATCAATATATTAGTATATTGTAGTATTATGGGACCCCAAGGACAATATTTAATAAATAAATAATAATCGTTATATAACAATTCGAAACAAACTCCAAAACAGATGTGAAATATTGTCTAAATTAATTTAAATATTTCCTTTGTTAATAGTGAAAAATATAATTCTGAATTCATTATTAACGAACCATTATTTAATGACCTTGAAATGTTTTCGATTCATTTCATCGAAATTTTTTGTGTATAATTCTTTCGTGAATAATTAACAAAAACGTAAAAATTCGATACTCTAGCACTAGGGCCAGAAAGTGACAACATCCAAAATTGTAATTTAACTAACTAACTAACCATCACGCCATCTCCTCAAAGGGGTTGGCAGAGAGGATAGAACGCCACACTACTCTGTCCTGGCACACTTCTCTTGCTCCCTCCACATTCATACATCTTCTCATGCACGCACGTCGATTATTCCGACTTAATTGTAATATGATTGTATTAAATGTAAAATATGTTAAAAGTTTGTGATTTTTCACAATAATATATTTCATATGTGATACCTTGAACTGGCGCCGAAGCGCAAGACTGATCGTCTTGCCTTCATGTAACAAATTATCAAGATTCACTGCACTTGGCACATTGGGACTCCAATTGAGTCTCAATTATGAAAGGAGCCGAAACCAAGCGGCAGGTCCCGCAGCAACGAAGGCGCGGTCTCCGAACTTAGTGCTAGGGTGACGTTTAAGCTCTGATATTCTGCCTCTAGCAGTGGACGTTGAAGATCGAAGCGTTGCCTGACGTGAATTTGTGTTCTGAGGGATGAAGAGTTCTGTTGGATATTATTTAAAGATTTGAAAACCATCAACCGAGTTTAAATTGAACTCTCTCTGGGCGCTTGAGTCAGTGGAATTTTTGTTTGTAATCAGAAATGTGAGAATACTTGGAGACACCAGTTATAAATCTGCCAGCATCGTTGAAATGTTGTTTATTATTTAAAAATATAATAAATATATAAAATATGAATCGTATTTTTCCCTTCCTTCTCCCTTTTCCCTGACCTAACTGTCCCTTACCTTCCTTGCAGTGCATCTTTTCTTTCTTTTTTGTTTTCTTTTCATTTTATTTCTGTCCAAAAGCTGTTATTACTTACACTCATTTTATATTTGCGAGAGATTGAAATTTACACATGTTATATACATTATATGAAATTGTTGTTTTTTCCTAAATAAAATAAAAAATTAAGAGTTTAAGAATGTTGGCTTAGATTTTATTACAGTAATCTAGGCGAAAAACGACGTAAGAGTTAATCAGTGCCTTTGTTGCTTCTATAGGGAGGTTTCTACGCACTGATTTTATTTGACGGAGATGAAAATACGCGTCACATATGCGATATATTATCTACATGTAGGTAGATAAGTTAGTAATCGCAGTGCTGGAATTGAAAATTGTGAAAAAAACGATTTAATAATCAATAATAGTCTATTAAAATCGCTACTTATAGAGCTTATTTCAGTTAATAATAATTAATCAATGCCATTTATTGAAAAAGCATCATACGTATAATCTACGCATTCAACGCAATACACTAGTGGCATTAATTGTGGAAACTTTTAGTGAAATTAGAATTCCTTGTGTGATTTAGTAGAAAAATCTGTTCCTTCGCACTAATTGATTAGCTTTATATTTTTGTTTTATTACTTTGTGTTTCTACTTGATATTTAACGTATTTTAGAAATGTATTTATGGTTATATTTTTTATTAAAAAAATAATACCTAAGTATCACCGAGGCCATATAATTTCTGGGTTTGCACTTATGTAGTTGGTACTACTATTTTTTATAGAAATTTGTATTGACTCATTAGTTAATATCATTGGGACTACCCCTTTTCTCAATCTCACTCGATTTCGATAAAATCTGTCTTAGCAGAAACGTGTCGGGCTCATTTATACGTATCGTGTCGTTCGCGCAAAATGCGTCACGTTTAAAATACTCTTATTGATTGATTTAAATAAACGCATTATGATGATATCATCAGTTTTCGGTGGAACAGATGCTAAGTAAACAAATTCTAACCTGGGAGCCACAAAACATCACCTTTATAGTCATTGTTTTCAGGAAACGCATTTTAGACATTTTTAGCCACAGTTTATCGCCTGCTCTGTGACTTATTTTATTTCAAAAGGTGCTGTTAAAATAAAATAAGTTGGAATAATACAGCAAGCTGCGGATAAAAATCCTTAAAAAAGACTTCCAAAAACGATGATGTTAAAGGCGAAGGTTTTGGCTCTCCGCTACTGAAATTAGACAAAGTTGTATGACAATGAAATACCTTCAGTATAAAAATATACAATTATCTTAATTTGTACTTTATAAGACAATAAACAGTTTTTAAAGAAACTTACCTTACCAGAAGTGATGATTGTTCGGTCTTGTGAAGTGAGGATTGGTGATGGTTGGTTCTTTCGGCACTAATTACGCTTTTCTTGTTTTTGGGATTTTCCTTTCTTGGAATTTGTTCAATAATTGTTGGTGGGATAAGGCCTCTACGGGCAACACTCTCGCAAGAGTGATCGACGGTTCCTGGTCCAGTCGCCTTATATACCGGGGAGGACTTTTGATATCTTCAGATCACGGAGAACTCGGACGTGAGCGGTAATAGCAACACAAATCAGAAATCGTGGTTTTTTCAGGTATTCAGAAATACTGAAATATGAACAATGTATTTCTTATCACTGTAATTAATCAGTCTACTTTCATCCTTCTTTTTCCAACACCACGCTTCACTACCATACATAAGGGTTGGTACCAGAACTCCATTATCTCTGTAAATAATCTTAATGATGCGTAACTTAAGAGGAAGATATTATGTACATTGACATTACACCAAGTGCAGTGTATCTTGATAATTTATTACATGAGGGCAAGATAATCAGTATTACGCTTCAGTGTAAGTCCAAGGCATTACATATAGAAAAATTTTGTGTAAAAAAACACATTTAAGGCTCTACCTGAGGCCAGCGTTAGAAATTTTTGGTGTTTTCAAAATGATGTTCCCGATTCATTGACAGCCTCAAAGCTTCGGTAAAAGTATGGTAAATAAACAAAACAATTTTCTAAAAATATCATCGATTTAAAAAAAAAAGTATGAATCCTCAATAAAAAATAACAGGAAGGTCTCATTTATGACATTTTTAAATTTTTCAGGACAATTTACATTTTAGAGAAGCAAAAAAAAGTAATACGTAATTAAAGAGCACATTAAATATACCTTGTAGTTTTTATTTAATCATCCTACTTTCCCATTCCCATTTTTAATGAGCGCAGACGCCTCAAACTTGGTCCCAATAGAGCAAAAGCCTTTTTTTTCTAGCCTCGGTACACCCTTTAAAAAACAGTTATTATTCGAGGTGTGCCAGTATTATCCTTTAAGTGCGAGTTGTTTAATCAAACACATTAAGACGCGTCACAAAAAGATAAGAAGAAGACAGCTGCTATAAATAATGTCGAATGTGTGTTTTTGGTACATTTCCACTAAGTGTCGAAATGTGGTCCATTATAATCAAAACTCAGCAATCTAAGATTTGATACTTAATTAAACAGTATTATTGTTTCGTCTATCGCTCCTAATTTTGAGGTTAATAGCACACACCAAAAGGTTTGAATCATTGTAGTAAGTTAAAATTATGATTCATCAAATGGTATGTGCGTTTTCACACGGAGTACTTGGATAAAATTAATCAGTAAGTTGCTGAACAAGTTTTATTATAAGACTCATGTTTTCAGTAGACAGCCGGCTATGAACTGAACTTCTGGGCTTCAAGCCGACAAGTGACCTTATTATAATATAGCTACAAAGTGTAAAAACAGATATTTATAAAACTGCATCATGATTTGACAGTTATGAAATGAATGCAGCCTTTTTGTAATGTTTCTTAGCCCTGAGAGCCGATTTCAGGATGACGGTTCCAATACAAAACCCTGAATCTAGATATATATTGTAACTGCGCTCTTGGATCTTATTTAAATTTATTCCAAGACATTATACTACTACTCTACTACTCTCCCTTATCTGTATTCAATGGTGCATAGGGCATCACAAATGAAATATTTTTGTGTGAAAATCACATTCCAATCAATATTTCATATTGACTCACCTCAATATTAAAACAAAAGATGATAATGTTAGTAGGTATTACGGATATGAAACATTTCACCTCTAATAATAATAATAATTGGCTAACTTATAAAGCGCCATTTTTGTGAAAAAATCCCCCATGGTAACCCAGAAAAGCATTTTCTGTATCCTGAAGGCCGAGAAAATCATCTACTAACTACTTTTTCCTATCCTCACACAATGGTGCATAGGGCACTGCATTGGTACCAATCGTACCGTGAAAATCTACCAACTTTAAACATTATCATGTTTTTTAATAGTACAATATTTTATTTACCAAGAAATTTACAAATATAACCATGATTGCCTATTTCGCTTTGCTGACGATCTCTCGACAGTTCACTCCAGAACTCTGAGAAGTGGACCTGATTTGGGAGGATAATATACGTGTATGTCGCTTTTTATCATTTTCCTAGTTATGCACATAATTATGTTGCTTAGTAGCCTTTTTCTTTCCACCATCCATATAATATTTTAACCCTACTTTACGAATAGAAGCTGTTTAACGGAAATATTTAAAATTCTTAATATTTAGGAACGGATTGCACGCTGTGGTAATAAATTATTTCAATCGCCTAGTTTATTTCCATTTGTTCAGGTAAGAGTTTAAAAGAGTTCTGGCTGGCCTGTTATTTTTACATAAAATAATATCTAACCATATTGACGCCCTAGATATCCTAGCTCAGATTCGCCTTAATGTACCCACCGTAATTTGCGTACAAACGATGTCTTTGCTCTGGAAAATTTCAGAACTAACGTGGGTTTCTTTTAACCCCTATCTAGGATCATTAGGAGTTACAACAACATTTTCCAACATAATGATGTTGATGTTTTTGTGCCGCAGAGACAATTATTTAAGAGCAAATCGATTTTTATCCTTATGCCCGCTGTATACGGGACAGTTTCTTGTTCAGAAAACTACACAGTTTCTTTGACAAACTGTGCAGTCTGTCAAACTTCTGTCAAAAAACACGCTAAATATGTGTATTTTTGAAACGCGATTGTAAGTTATTATCGTATGTTTGCTCTCAGGAAATTGTATATTTAGCTAATAATGTAAATATGTTATGGTTTTTTTTACGTATTTTAAAAGCATACAATAAACCAATGTCTACTTAAACGTTTACATAAAAAACATTGACTGTCATGTCAGCTTAAATCTGACACTAGCACACAGTTTTTCATGCAGTTTTAGCTTTATACGGGACCGTTTTCAGACTGCATAGAAAACTGCGCAGAAAACTGTCCCGTAAATAGCGGGCTTTACTCCTTACCCAAACTGGCTGCAATCCTATGTCTACCTAGAATCTAGATATCATCTGCTTGTACTTCTCTTAATTTACGCATTAAATGCCAATTAATTAGGGCTTTTAATAGCCTGTTAATTGGCTTAAAAATTTATTAAAAAAACCCATTTAAATGAGGCTTGACTTTGAAAAACTCACAAAAAACAGGTCATTTCTTGTATTGTTAAATAATTCTGGGAATTCCGTGAACATTCGAGGATTATAATAGCAGCCAAAACATAATAACTGTTAATAAAGTGAATGGCCCGCTATAGAGCAATATTTAAACAATGTTTTGTTTGGCTCTGACGTCACTTCTACAATTCCTAAAATTAGAGGCTATTATCAAAATGCCAATCAATGGGATACACACACTAACGGGTTTTAGAGGTATACAACTTTAAAATGAAACAAAACACGGAAAAATCAATTATATTAATTTTTATAGATAAGCTATTTTCTGTCGGTAGTATCTAATAAGTGCTTATCAAAAGAGGCTAAATTGGCAGTGCATAATGGAATTCTGGTACTAACCCTTATGTGTGGAAGCGATGCATGGAGTTGGAAAAATAAGGATGAAAGTAGATTGAATGCAGTTAAAATGCGATCTCTCAGGCGAATGTGTGGTAAGACTATGTATGATAGGTGAACAAATGTCGAAATTGGAGCTGAGTGCAAGGCAGAGATAAGCATTATCGACAAAATTAAGAAAGGTCTTTTACGTTGGTTCGGTTATGTAGAGCGAATGGATGATGAAAGAACGGCCAAAAAAATATATGATGCGACTGTGCCCGGATGTAGAAGTCAAGGAAGGCCGAGAAAGACATGGCATGATCAAGTAAAACTAGTGCTTGAAAGTGGGCAAGTAAGAAGTCGGAATAATCGACGTGCGTGCATGAGAAGATGTATGAATTTGGAGGAAGCAAGAGAAGTATGCCAGGATATAGTGGTGTGGCGTTCTATCCTCTCTGCCTACCCCTTCGGGAAATGGCGTGATGGTTAGTTAGTTAGTTTAGCTATTTTCTTCCGTCTCTTGTCATGTCCAGATTTAGACAATAAATTGTCGCAATTTCAACTTATTAGAGGAAAACAGAATGATTCAAATGTGTTAGATGGTTGATGGTGGTGTATTAGATGGTGGACGGTGGTTTTTATTTTAGTATTTTATATTTAGTATTTGATATCAGTACCTAGTTTAAAGCTGTTTTGTAAAGGAAATGAGAAAATATTATTTTAAAACGAAATGACTGGGTTTTGTAAAGTAAACTGATAAGTCAGTGTTAATGATAAGCTCCCGCTACTGAATTGACTTAAGAATTAGGTTATTTTTAACTTGACAGGTTTGTCTGATTGTAGATTGTAGTATTTGAGTAGAAAACTTTTGCCATCTTCCTAATTCCTATCGTAAATATTTTTTCTTATCTTTAACGCTTCGTCAAAATTCAGATGACAAAGATGTTTTGCAATCTAAACTGGATATCCGGAATCGAAGGACGAATATAAAATGTAAACGTTTATTATGGCCCGTCACGGCCATTAAAAGACATTAATTTCATGATAATATGACCGATAACGGGGGTTGAATAGTAACAGGTAAAATATACACACACACACATACAAATTATCATCATCATCATCATCATACCATCTCCGCTCCTGTGTGGAGCATATGGAATCCACAAACTGCATCCAGGCCAAGCGATCGGCCGCCAGCTCCCGTGCATCCTCCCAAGTCAAGTCCACCTGACGCAAACTGCCGAAGGATTGTCAACAGTGGACGACCAGGACGCCGAGAACCTGATGCCTTACAAGGCATTTTAAAAAATAGGCAAGCATGGTTAAGGCTCTCGGGAGGCATGCGTAGTAGGTATACGTAGTAGGTAGACAGTAGATACCAATGGTTGCTGTGTCCGTTGCCTCACCTCTGTGTTCCTTACAAAGTCAAACCACCGCACACCTAAAATTCTTCTAAGACACCTATTCTCTCAACTCAGAAGTCTGCTATCTTGGGCCCTGGTTAGGTGCCACGATTCGCAGCCATAGAGACACATACACAGTGTCTTAATAATAATAAGAAAAGGATGAGGAAGAGTAGAAGGATGTTTGAAAAAAAAGGATTTAGAAAAAGGGGGATTTATAAAAAGCTTATAAAAAATAAAACGATGAAAAGTGCAAATAAAACGATGAATTTTATCGAATCAGAAAATAAATAAATAAATAAAACTGCTTTTGCTTCAGTATATTACTTTGTTTTTAAACAATTGTTAAGAATTATTAGTAAATCTATATGTGCCTACAAACGAAATCCTTGTTATATGATGTACGTACATATCCGATAAATTGTTTATTTTTACCCAGATTCGATCTTTGTGATGGGTAGAGAAAAGAGGTGAGTTAGTCTGTTATTAAATCTGGATATTCTAAAGTGTATCAGGGATAATAGTTCTGAACAATCCAACTCATTAATCGGTAGATGTTTCAAAATATCGGTACACTTAATAATATTACCTACTATACATTACTAAGGTGTTGCCACTTTTTCATTCGTCTTTGATCAATTTAATGATGGTCGAAAGGTTTTGGAGAATAACGTTTTGTCAAAGTAATCTTGTACTATATTATCTGTCAAAGTTATGGAGACGAGTGCGAGATCGCCAGTATGTCACTGATTTGCAACATGGGTCCCTGGACGCCGAATGATTAATCTATTTGACGGCGAATTTATTCAATAAAGTATAATTTATTAATTTTAATTAATTATTAGGAGCTACACAAATATTTCTCAGTTTAGAGAAGGATAAACGTATTAATTTATTCTTACATAATATTATAATGACTGTCTATGTATGTTATCAACTTATGTGTGTTTATGAAAAGTTTGTTTTATATTAATGTTATTGCATACTATAAAACACAAAACTCTCTGGCACCACAACTAAACTAGTGATAATAAACTTGAAAGCTTTTAATGCAGGAGATTTGGGAGGAATTCTACATTCTAAATACATGTGGTTTAACTTTTACGGAAGTAAGGAGATAATATTGTAATTTTATACATAAACATATCATCTTGCCTCCATGCAGCGAATGATGCAACAAGATTCACAGCATTTGGTGTACCAATGCAGTGCCCTATGCACCATTAGGTGCGGATAAGGGAAATTTGTACTTAGTACCTAGATTAGTTAGGCGATTTGAAGGTTTTTATATAGAGAAGGTCAGTCTTTATCGTTTTAGGTTTGAAAAGCTTGAGAGGTACAATGCTATGTCGTTATAACAACCGTTGTGACAAAATTTACTTAGTGCCGAGTGCTATGATTGGTTGGGAACATACTTTTTGCGGTGTGTGGGCGGATGCTTGCCGGCAGTCGAAAGGCTCTGATAGGTCGACCCGTGTAAGTGTATTGGTAAGAATTAAAAGTGCGGAATCTTCGTGTCATTACTTTTTCTAAATATTTTACTCTGCAAGGCAGATCTAAGTGTATTATAAATCAATGGCCGAGTGCTATGATTGGTTGGGAATCTACCTAAGTTAAAAATTAAATTAATTGTAAAAACTGTTACAATTAGCCTAAAATATGCTTATTCCAGAAATGGGCCGGTCACATAGCCAGCATGACGGACGACAGATGGACGAAACGCGTTCTGGTGTGGAGACCGAGGAACCAGAGGCCTCAAGGACGCCACCGATGAGATGGGTGGACGACATCAGGAAGTCTGCTGGAAGACAGTGGATGGGGACGGCGCAGGATCGGGAGGAGTGGAGACGGCAGGGGGAGGCCTATGTCCAGCAGTGGACCTCAACGGCTGGTTTTTGAACATCCATTCATGTAAAATCCGATTTCAAACTGCGTATATAATGTTTATTATGTTTTACTAAAGCGTAGGCGATGTAAGAACATGATATTATAAATATATCAAGTAAATTTTAGCATTGTGTATTTGCTCAGAAAATCTATGTAAGACCTTTCTACCGGAGATTGTTGTAAAATAATATTTACTATGATAAGGCGTCACATGTTATTTAAAGTCACAATTCACAACAACCTTACAATAGAACATTCTAACACATATATGTAGAAACGATTTGACAATAGAACATTCTAACATATATGTAGAAACGATTTGACAATAGAACATTCTAACATATATGTAGAAACGATTTGACAATAGAACATTCTAACATATATGTAGAAACGATTTGACAATAGAACATTCTAACATATATGTAGAAACGATTTGACAATAGAACATTCTAACATATATGTAGAAACGATTTGACAATAGAACATTCTAACATATATGTTGAAACGATTTGACAATAGAACATTCTAACATATATGTAGAAACGATTTGACAATAGAACATTCTAACATATATGTAGAAACGATTTGAATTTATTTTAACTTTTTGGGACCACTGCACAAGTAGGTAGTAATATAAACTCGTAGAACAACCCGAAAATTGGTGAATCTACGTCATATTTGGAGTCGAATGTGTTATATGATTTTTTTATCTGACCTTGTTCAGAAAATTGTACAGTCTGTCAAAAGACACGCTAAATATGTATATTTTTGAAGCGCAATCGTAAGTTATTTTAATTATTAATAGCTAAGAATGTCAATAAATGATTTGTTTTTTTACGTTTTTAAATGCATTCAATATATCAATATCTACTTAAACTTTTACAAAAAAAATTATTAATTGTCAGGTCAGTCATACGTCGCACGGACCGTTCAATATTCCACAGTTTTCGCTTTACACGGGACAGTTTGCAAACTGCACAGTTTTCTGTCCCGTATAAAGTGGGCTTTAGGAAGAGGAGTATTTACATATTTTATTATACCTTTTATCGTACTATAAATAGTGGATATTTATATGGAATGATGGCAATGATGATGAATTGTACAAAAATAAGTACCTACATTGAAAAAAACCTTTTCTTACACGATAAGTTAACGTAAATAATGATTACAGTTGTTTTACAGGAATTATTGATATTTTATGAGAATAACTAACAATTTGGTAATCTTCCCGTTAAAAAAGGAATGAAGGAATTGCCAATGGAGATGAAACTCCTTTATTAAAAGAACTCTAAATTTTCGACAAATTATTCTTAGTTACCTAATAATCTGTTCCGATACTTTTATCAGGACACCGAGTAATATTATTAGGGCACTGCGAATTTATAGAGCGACTAAAGATAATTTGTCTTGCAATCGTCATTTTTAGTAAAGTTCTTGAAACTTACCAATGCATATCCGATAGGGCCAGTTTGGAAATTCTCTGCTTGCGGGTGTTCTTAAAATTGCAATTTTTGTTTTCATGGATTCGTAAATTATTACGTTTAAAATACAGAAACACAATTCACAGTAAAGGGGCGATTTAGAAAAACAATCTACGAAGATTATTTTTAATAAATGTTTAGTTTCAAATTAACAACTTTCGCAAACACTGTTGAAATGTTTTTTTTTAAGTCAAACCGTGTACAATATGAAATATTATTGTATCAATAAGCAATTAGAATAATATTATTTATAAATTCCGATAAATTTTATTTTTCGCCGCTGGCTGATTAAAATTCAATTATGCCGCGAGAGATTAACCCTTTGAAAGCGGTTTTAAGGTTTTTGATTGAATAATGAAATAATTTTAACAATAAAAAGTATTGATATGACACAGTACGCACTGTAGCAACGAGTTGACAGTTTGAGACTGAAGTATTTAGGTAGGTTAAGCTATTGACACGATTATCACTTGAAGAATAATGTGCTGAAGGGACGAACTGTACGAAATATTTTTATTATTTGCAATTAATAAATAATTATCAAGTTACACTGCATTTAGTACCAATGTATTGCCCTATGCCCCACTACGTGTTTTTAGTATTTTCAAATAATTAGGGGGAGGTGGAGTCAAAAGTAACACGTGTCAACTGTAACAGTCGTTTCTCTAAGTTCTTATACAGATATGTATGAATGTAGCCGAAAAGTCACATCTTTGTTCAAATAATCATCGTTGTTCAGGAGAGTACATTTCTGTATTACTACTACTCCTCTCCCTTATCCGCACCCAATGGTGCATAGGGCACTGCATCGGTACACCAAGTTCTGTGAATCTTTATCGTTTGTTACATGAAGGCAAGATGATCAGTCTTACGCTTCAGCGCTATTATTCATTATTTCATTTATGAATTGATTGCTATATTTCTAAACTTATTTAATTGTACGATGGTGTACAAATAAAAAAAGCTGAAGAAATATAAACTTGCGTTAAACAACGGATAAATACATACAGTAAAGAGCGGCTAAATACATACAGTAAACGGCGGCTAAATACATTCAGTAAACAGCGGCTAAGTACACACAGTAAACAGCGGTTAAATACATACAGTAAACAGCGGATAAATACATTCAGTAAATAGCGGATAAATACATACAGTAAAAACAGCGGCTAAGTACATACAGTAAAGAGCGGCTAAATACATACAGTAAACATCGGCTATATACATTCAGTAAACAGCGGCTAAATACATTCAGTAAACAGCGGCTAAATACATTCAGTAAACAGCAGATAAATACATTCAGTAAACAGCGGATAAGTACATACAGTAAACAGTGGTTAAATACATACAGTAAACAGCAGATAAATACATACAGTAAACAACAGATAAATACATACAGTTAACAGCAGATAAATACATACAGTAAACAGCAGCTGAAAATCAATAGTGATCAAATGTATCAACTGTAATGTAATGTAATAACTGTAGCGGTATTCGAAAATTAATGGCAAAAAATTCTGAATAAATTAGGAAAACGTTTTTTTCTCAGTGTAATTTTTAACACCATTTTGAATGAGTACAAATACTTGCATAAAAATTATTGCATTATCCCCATGCTGGGCTAATATCAATCATTACTGATATCTCAACAGAGACCAAAGTCGTATTCAGACAATCTCTGTCGCTATTGAGATATCAATAATGATTTAGTTTTTAACATTTTACCTTCAGAAATCCGCTTTTTAGTATAAGTTATTATAAATTTGAACAGACCAATGATTAGCAATTTAGCAATATCCCTATGCATGGTTTTTCACAAAACTTTCACATTAAAAACATGATTCTGTTTTATCTGTTTGAACTAAAACATAAGTCAGTACATTATTTTGTTAGATTCTTATTATATGTTTAGGTAAATAGCACTAAATGTTTGTCGACAAGACGTTTTAACGCTTCTTACGAATTAGTCACTGACAGCATTGGCAAAGTGGTAAAACTGATAATTATGAATAGTAATTAGGTACGTAATATGTAGATAATTACACCAGTATACTACTGTCAATTAACAATTAGTTACCTACCTATATTATAAACTTACTGCTTAAAGTACACATTATAATAGAATACTTCTTAAATTATTTTCCAAACCGAAAATTCATGATAAATCGTTCGAATTTAAACAATTATTCATGTAGATAACAATATATACATGTAGATGTACATTCCAATACCAATTATTCTTCAAAATCGTTCACATCGTGCTTAAGTAAATACCCACCTAAAATATTATACACAGATATATATAATAACAAAAATTGATAACAAACATCTTAAAGTTTTTTTTAAAAATAATTTCAATGGGAATTAACGTCTGCAGCGATAGCATAAAAAAAAATACAAATTATTAGAAAATAGTACAAGTAGAAAATAGCAATTTTAGTCGCAAGATGACGTGTACTTACTTACATTTTTAATGCATTGTTTTAAGCGTGAGATAGGTATTACTCAGAATCTTTGATTTTTTCAAAATTACATTAAAAGCATGAAGATTCAAAGTTTAAATTGAAATAAATTCTGGCGAAAACTTTGTCCTTACCAACGCCTCGTTTCAATATTTTCGTATTGGAAATTTCTTATCGGATTATTCACTCTTTGCGATGAATAAAAACCTACCCACAATTTACTAATAACCACAGCATGGTCATTATTCGCAAAGATTAAAAAAAACTATTATATAGGAAGATACGGCCATGTATGTATTTGATGCTTGTGACCATTTTTACCAGAAGCTGGTAGAACCCCAACCAATCAAAGCTCTTGAAATAGAGCTCTGATTGGTTGTTTCAAGTATTGTCACAATGGTTGCTATAGGAACATAGCAACCATTGTTGCTATGTTCCAACAACTAAACAACAAAACCACTAAACCAACAACTAAATGTCAACAAATGTTTTAGCATTACGTTCACAAGGAAAATAAAAAAAATCATGTTTAATTATGAAATTAACAATAGTCGGCTGACCAGGAAAACTGAATTGAGAGACCTCGGTGTCATAATGGACGAGAAACTTTTATTTTCTTCTCATATTGAAGCTTGCGTTAGTAAGGCCTACAGAAACTTAGGTTTTATTTTTCGAACCACTAAACCGTTTAAAAATACATCCTCTCTTGTTACTTTATACAACGCTTATGTTCGTAGTCACCTCGAATTCGCCTCAGTCGTTTTGGAACCTCAATACTCAACATACATAGCTCACTCGATCGTATTCAAAATAAATTTCTGAAAATGTTGGATGGTAAGCTTCATTTGAAATTTAACTCTTACGAAGAATCATCATCCTTCCATAAATTATCTTCACTTATTAAGCGTAGAAATATATCTGATTTATGTTTTTTGTATAAAGTTATAAATAATGTAATTGAGAGCCCCTATCTTCTAGAGCAGATACCTCTTCATTGTCCAATTAGACTCACTAGACAATGTCATCTTTTTTATAATTTAGCACCATCAAATAATTATTTAAAAATTCTTTTATAAATCGTAGTTGTGCGAAATTCAATGAATACTGTAGTTGTCTTGACATTTTTTAACATCAGACTACCCAATTTTCAATTAAAATTATTTGAAATCTTATAGACTGTAAAAGGTAATCCTATTCCTATTCCCAGTCATCTCCTTTTCCTTTTACCTATCCCTATCATCCTATCCTTCCCTCATAACTCTTTATTTTTATTTCTTATATTTCTTTTTTCTATTGAATTGTATACTTGTGAAAAACTATAATTGGTAATCATGCTTTTTTTTTTTTGTATACTATGTTCATGTATCGATACTGTTGTTTTTCCCATAAATAAATAAAATAAAATAAAAATAGCATTGTGTAGGTAGGTACTTCTTCAAAAATTTTATTTAAAAAAAGTTCTTAACATCGTACTCCACCACGTGGACTCGCGGCCGCTTCCCATTCAAATGTATTCCTCGATTTTCTCCCTGGAATTTAACATTAGAGCAAGATTTTTTCACACATTTTAGATATCGACCAGTTGCTCAATCACAGATAACTATCGACGTAGTTAAAAACGTGCTAACCACGTGCTAACGCTAACCATTTGACCGATCACAATAAACATTCGTTCATACCACGTTCGCCGAGCCGATCATTGCCGAAGCAACGCTCGGGAATGCTCGGCACGCGATATCGCGGCCAGACGTCAAACGTCAAATCAACGCGCATGTCGGATTGTTTATTATGTCGACTGCTTTTCTCAATATTTGGCTTGCTGAACGCCGGCTAAATTCAATACGGCACTCGAGAAAGATTGAATGAAGATATGTGCGAAGAGTATATATCTCGGGAAAGGGCTCGCGACTTGATGCGCTCGTGTAATAATCCCGATCGATAACTTTTAACGCGTGTTCCATTGTGATCGCGAAAACGTTAAATATCCATGGGTAAGAAATCGTTATCACGTCGCTTATTACCGAGTCGATAGTGATCTGTGATCGAGCAACATGTGTGTTTACATCGTCTTATTTTTTTATATTTTAAATAAATTATTCGTGGTAGAGTACCTATGTTCTTATGGCTATTCACCACACTTCTATATTCTTTTATAATAATTTGTAAATTCTCGTTTACCTACCAACATAATACATTGGACTAAAGTTTCGATGTAAAATGTACCAATGTCAACTTAAAAATCGGTATATAATTTCTCATCTAGGGTCAAGGGTGAATTTACAAAACCAAACAGGTAAATAAAACACCATACTGTAAGGTCACATTAATATAAGGTGACAATGTTAAGGTTACAACAAGTCTATATTGAAATGTCACAGAAAATGTATTTTTCAAGATTTTTAAAGAATATGTCATTGTATATTAATATAGTTAGTGTTTTGCTTGCTTATTTAATCGTTTTTTAAGAAGTATATTAATTAATTTTAGCAATAACGAGTTACCAAGTTCAAAATAAACATTCAGTCAGTGGAAGTATGGGTTCTGAGACCTGTAAATGCTTATAATCTCTAGTAAAAGAATTAATCTATTCCCACTCTTTTCCTTTGGTGTGTACTACTTTAAGCTTCAAATCATCCGAATATCGGTCCTTTGAACCGGATGAGAAAATAAGATAAGTGCGTTGCCAATTTAAAAAACATGTGTGCAGTTCACACCAGGTAGAAGTGAAACCTTAATAAAACTAAGATGAGAGAGAATGAGATAAATGCAGTATCAGGAGTGGGGTAATTATAGGATTTATTTATTATAAATATTGGTACCCAGTTGATAATTTTTTTCATTTTATTATTCATGATTCATGTCTTCAATTTCTACAAGTGATACGAGCGGCTTATGATAACTAAAGTATGAGACAAAAGTTTTTGTTTCGATTTTATCAATATATCTGTGAAATACCGCGTCAAGGCGCCTTCTGCCTCGGTTTTGCTACAAAATTTTGGGAGTGGAATCTACCTCTTCAGATACATGAAACAAATTCTGTTTTATAGCCTAGGACCTCCACATATAAAAGTATAAGGGGTGCCGGCGATCAACTGGTAGATGTATCTGATGAGGTAGATGGAACTTCTGCCAGCCGGCGGAAACTGTGTTCTATCTCATTCTCTCGCAGGCTCCCATAGATCTATATGTTTATCTCTTTTTAGTGTCGCTTTTTCGTTTCATAGAGTTTCAAATCACTCCCAACGATTCTAAAGAAGTTTTCACTTCAAAAGGTTTTGTTTACTTGATAAATTGGTACGGGTGTCTAGTGTCGATACATTGTTTCTTATAATAGCGTAACGAAATGAAAACTTGTTATAAACTCATACCAACATGCAATATTAATATTTTCAACAATTTAATAACACCGTCATGTAATATAATGATCAAGATACTCTGCACTAGACTTGGTGTTCCAATGCAGTGCCCTATGCACTATTAGGTGCGGATAAAGAAAAGAAGTAGTAGTACTTAATAACACCTAAAAGTACCTACATATTTAGCTTTTGAAACCTAATAACATTTTTGTTATAAAAGACCTCAATACACCGAAAAATAATTACTTCGAAACGGATTTGCCGGAGTATTTACATATTATAGTAATTAACAGGTAATCGATGGATCTCGCAATACTTTATTAACTGTTTTTCAAAAATGCTAGTAAAACAGGGAAATATTTTTTTATGTACCTACCTACCTTATCTCTGACCTAACCAATGATCAAGTTTAACAAGTACTTGAAAGTGGGCATGTGAAAAGTCGGAATAACCGACGTGCGTGCATGAGAAGATGTATGAAAGCGGAGGAAGCAAGAGAAGTGTGCCAGGACAGAGTGGTGTGGCGTTCTATCCTCTCTGCCTACCCCTTCCGCGATATGGCGTGATGGTTAGTTAGTCAGTTAATATAACGATTGTAAGCTTATAAACAACATTTTGAGTGTGTCCAAATACTTGTGGACATAAACGCCTAGATATCCATATTCCCTTCCAAGTTTCTCGTCTCTGTTGAGATGTCAAATTGTAATTGTAAGCTTCTTCATCTCTGTACAGATATGATTACAATTGGTTTTTAGTTTAGCTTTTGAGCTTTAAATTCCTGATTTGTAGTTATTATTTAGTATTATTTGTGTCGACCCACGCAGTCCGCAGTCCGTACCTTGCAGCTAAGTGGCGCGAAGTTATCTTACGAGGGGTCGGGACTCGGGACGTGGTCGGATTAGCGGCCAATCATTCTATTACCGCCACCTCTTTACCACTTTCACACAATAACAAACATTGTCACTTGTCACGCTCCGCGACTCCGACTGACCGGGGTCGGGGGTCGGGAGGACATGAAGAGGCAGGGGTTACAGTTGAAACAAAAACAAGTACCTAACTTAGTATTTGGGTGTCCCTTAATCCAAGGTATTCCTTTTTTAAGGGGTGTTAGGCCAGCTCGTGACTCACCAGAATATGCAAATACACGGTGTAACAAAACTCGATGTACAAAAGGGAAACCAGTTAATCTACATAATATTTGGAGTCGATTTTCTAGAATTTTTTTATTTTATTTGACCCATAGTTTTCGAGAAAATTAAGTCGGAAGTAGATTTTTTTTCGATATATTTTTGGATATTGTTAT
This sequence comes from Micrasema minimum, assembly GCA_022494985.1. Lineage (NCBI taxonomy): Eukaryota > Metazoa > Arthropoda > Insecta > Trichoptera > Brachycentridae > Micrasema > Micrasema minimum. Next base: position 43,510 of record JAGVSP010004135.1, read on the forward strand.
CAAATATCATGCATTTAGTCAAATTAATACTATCCAGCATTTTAATAATTTATTTGTGCAATTTTACTTAATCTGTGGTACTAATAAAGCTTTTATGAGAATGTTTTTTTTTGTTTCAAGCTCAAATTTAAAAGTTCCGTTATACCTACATTCGACTCCAAATATGATGTAGATTCACCAGTTTTCGGGTTGTACTCCGAGTTTTGTTACGTATATAGAGATATTTCCACTTTTATGATATTTTTTTTAAATTTAGCACTCCTTGCGGCATTTAGGCCTACTTCTTCATACAGATGTAACAAAACTCGTACTTAGTTCAATCCAAAAACTGGTGAATCTACATCGTATTTGGAGACGATTGTGTAATATGACTTTTTAACCTGAGCTTGAAAATAATTTTTTTTTTCTCACACAAAAGCTTTCATAAGTATGGCAGATTAAAGTAAAATTGCTCAAATTCTTATTAAAACGCGTTTTTAAATTTTGTTTTCTTTATGGATAGTATTATTTTGACTAAATACATGATATTTGATAACAATATGTAAAAAAAATCGTGAAAAAAATCAACTTCGTACTCAATTTTCTCGAAAACTAAGGGTCAAATAAAAAATATATATTCTACAAAATCGACTCCAAACATGATGTAGATTCACTGGGTTTCTCCTTGTACATCGAGTTTTGTTACATCCTGTATACGTTATTATAAGTTGGCGGTCTCAATTCATTCATCTATTGGATTTAAATCCATAGACTGGGGAGGCAAGAAAATAGGACGATCTTTCAGGATATGTTTGATCGAAATAATTTCGCACTCCTCGTGCGTAAACCACATTGCCCATCGTATGTTCAAAGTTCAAAACAAATCTTCTAAAAGGTTCGTCAATATATATTTATTAAGAAATTACTGAGGTCATATTAGCATTATAAAATAAAATAAAAATTCGACCAGCGCGCGTAGAAGCAACACCCCTCTAAATTCAGAGGGTGGTGGTAGAAGCCAGGGAAATGTGATGCCGCATGCGGCGCGGATAACACATCCAGGGATATTCAAATATACCCCATGTATGTTGCCCGATTATTTATTGTAGTAATGATTTTTTTTAATTTTATCGATAATTTTTATCCGTTTTATTTTTTCACAATTTTTTTTATTACTGTAATCTTTTTTTTTTTTTTTACCTTGACACGTAAAATAATCAGCTTTCTAATATTCCTGCATGTTACAGCATTTTTGGCCAAAAGTTTAAATTTAAATTTTATTTCACAGTTTGTTTTTAATTTTCAACAATTATTTGGACTTCAGTTTAAAAAATGGCACTAAAAGGCCCATATTTTCTGAAATCAGCCTTCGAATGTATAGCACACATAGGTGGAAAAAAGGTTTATAATTCCTAAGGCTTATTATGACAGAAAATAATGCAAACATAATAATGTTAATAATTGTTATAAACTATATTGTCCGCCTCGAGGAAAAGTGCTAACGCATTAGGCTACCGTGCATAAGGTCGCGGGTTCGATTTCCGTAGGGGGTCAACATGAAATATTTATTTACATGTGATTTTCGTATTAATATTTCATGTGTGATACCTTGGACTGGTTTCTGAAGCGTAAAACTGATCAACCGTCATCTAATAAAATGATCAAGATACACTGCACTTGGTGTACCGATGCAGTGCCCTATGCACCATTCGGTGCGGATAAGGGAAAGAAGTAATAGTAGTAGTATAAACTAATTTTATCAGATAGTGTCTACTTTGTGATTACATCAATGTTAGGAAAAAAATTTTATGACATCTATGGAAAAATTACAAAAACATTTTAAACACAGAGCTCTTATATTGGAGAAGCTATTGAAGGGGGAAAGTCACTTCCCTAGTTAGCGACGCTCTGACGCACGGCAAAATATAAAACTAGCGGTTACCGACCGAGAAAACAGTAACCTGCAATCTCGGCCGACACAACACCACAACCTTATTATTATTACTTTTATCTTATTATATCCAGTTTTATAATTATCTTTTTTCTAGCATAATGTCAGAAACACCATTTATTTATTAATAATAAAAAAATATTACAAAATGGTTAAATAAAATTTTCCTCGTAAAATTTAACCCGTGCCAAGGACGTTTAATTATTTAATTATTAATTATTTTTAAACTATTGACATAAAATGGATTCATGTGCGTTTTGAATTAAATGTAAAATTGAGAATATTAAAAATGCAAGTAAGGTAAAAATAATTATCTGTTTGCATTCCGTTCTCATAAAATAAAAATTACCCACAGTTTCTTATAATTATTATCTACCCACCTTGTATAACATTGTCACAATAATTTTCTTTCAGTGTTAATTTACAAGTGTATAATATCTTTGTGTTAATTTATAAGTCAATAATTTTAAAACCTTGTAGTTTTTGGAAAATGGTCGCCTAAAATTACAAAATGTAAATTCTCTATGGAATGGTAGGTACTATAAAATGTAAATATTTCCACTGATTGAAATGTTTGAGTTTGTGATTAAATTCATTCTTGAGTTTAATGGGTTTATGAAAACTGTGTTTCAACAACAAAAAAAAAAAATTGGGGTTTTGGCAAATCTAAAACATTGAAATTATAAAATTTGTATTTTTTTAAAAGATCATTGGAAATGCATTTGATTTGTGAATGTATCACGTGTAGTTTTTATGATGCAAGCCAAAATAGCCTTTATGCTTATTTACTGAAAATCGTTTTTGTATTGTTGGTTTGTAATTTTCTAGTTAGAAATGAGCCTTCTAAATTATTTATGGCCGAAAATGTGTAATAATAAATTAAATAAATTGAAATAACCTTCAATGAATGAGAGATATTATTAATTCAATTACTATTTTATAGTTTTTCTCACTTGAGTAATATTGTGTTGCTGTGGAATTAAAATATTTTAACTTAAAAATTAATTTTATGGTGCACTGCGCAAAGACAAGTTGACGTCGCATACATCCAAAAACACCACACACAGAGAAAAAATATACGTCAGAGGTTTTTGGCAGCTTGTGGGCTTGCGGGTGCACTATTTTCTACATTGTTGACCTTTCGAAATTTCATAGTGCGATTATTAAATTACTGTTTCTATTCCCGAAAGTTTCTCAACATTTGTGCTGTGTAGTTGTTAAGATTAGACTTTATAATGGATTCCGAAGACGAGACAAAGGACGATGTGGACTCCGGGAACGAATCTAGTGGGGACGATGTTGATTTCGCGATGGATGTGGAGTCACACAATACAAGGGAACGTCAAACTGAAATAGAAGAATATCCTTTTGAAGTTTTATCAACAGAAGAAATCGTGCAACACATGGTTAATTCTATAAAAGAAGTCAACACAGTTGTTGAGGTCAGTGTTATTTTTCTGTATCGACGGCTCTCGGAAATTTCCATCCGTTATTTCTAATTTTGTACTCTCGGGTACAAAGGAAATTCTCAATTTTGTCATGTGCATTATTTTGACAGGGTGTCTTTTTCGCAAAGTTCGCTGACCTAATTCTGTATTGTGTCATTTTTCTGGCCCATTGTTGCCAAGTTCAAATATGCAATTTCGTTTTCTAAATTCATTATTCGTGCCAATTATACATTCATATAACTTTTGGATTATTTGTTGCCGAAGGTCACTCGAATTATCACTTAGCATTAGTCTAACTAAAGAAAAAATGTATCCTGTATTGTGTACCTACTTGTCAAGAAATATAATGGAATAAATTTATTTAATAAATATAATAGGAAGAAAAAAAAACATAGTACATAATGTAATTTGTAAGTAAATAAACTGTGTAATATGTACTGTATTTAGAGTTGCCGCCTGCTTCTCCCAGACAATCAAAATTACTGTTTTTGGATTTTTACAGGAGAAAATTAAAACAGAGATTTTTATAGACCTATTGCAATTTTTAAATGCAGATTTTTTTTTAAAATTCCACTTAGTATAATATACATCGTTTATCGATAATTCGAATATCGAGAAAGGTTTTTTGAATCCGCTAATAGCAGGCAAGTTAACGTTTGGGCAAGACAACGTCTGTCGGGTCCGTTAGTCAGTAATAATATTGATAAAGCACCTCACCTAGAATATTGATTTGGATTGCAGATACCGGCCACCACAACACGTATACTATTAAATCACTTCAGATGGGATAAAGAGAAATTAATGGAGAGATTCTACGATGGCGATCAGGAGCAACTCTTCTCAGAAGCCAGAGTGGTCAACCCAAAAATATTTTCAGTAAATTTTCAGAACCACCGCACAATTTATTATATTATTTGTATTTTCTTATAAGTATTTAAAAAATACACATGAACTTGATAAAAGACGTAGTATTTAATATTTCGGTTACAATAAAAAATAAAAGTAATAAAATCTTTTTTATTAATAAAAAAGGTCATATATTAAAAAAAAAACAGTAAATTTAAATAAAAAATATACATAAAGTAGGCAAATAATTATTCATTTATATTAAGACTAACTAACTAACTAACTAACTAACCATCACGCCATTTCCCCGAAGGGTAGGCAGAGAGGATAGAACGCCACACCACTCTGTCCTGGCATACTTCTCTTGCTTCCTCCACATTCATACATCTTCTCATGCACGCACGTCGATTATTCCGACTTCTTACATGCCCACTTTCAAGCACTTGTTTTACTTGATCATGCCATGTCTTTCTCGGCCTTCCTCGACTTCTACATCCAGGCACAGTCGCATCATATATTTTTTTAGCCGTTCTTTCATCATCCATTCGCTCTACATGACCGAACCAACGTAAAAGACCTTTCTTAATTTTGTCGATAATGCTTATCTCAGCCTTGCATTCTGCTCTAATTTCAACATTAGTGCACCTATCATACATAGTTTTACCACACATTCGCCTGAGAGATCGCATTTCAACTGCATTCAATTTACTTTCATCCTTATTTTTCCAACTCCATGCTTCGCTTCCATTCATAAGGGTTGGTACCAGAACTCCATTATGCACTGCCAATTTAGCCTCTTTTTGTTATTAATACATTTACATAGAGAAATACAAAATAATTTGGATTTTTTTACAACTGCAAGACATTGTGCGACAATTTGTAGTACATTTACAAGGTTGAATTAATAACTCTGGTAAAGGCGGGCTTAGTCATTTGTCGAGGACGACGTAAGTCTCCATTCAACTTTTCATAACCGTACAAACTGAAACCTATGTTTTGTGAAATCAGTTTATATCTGAGTTTCGGTTTTAATTAACCGAAACCTATGTTTTGTGAAATCAGTTTATATCTGAGTTTCGGTTTTAATTTGATGAAAGTGATATGCACATCAGATGTTTTGCATTTGCATTTATTAAGGGCTACAGTACAAACATTTATTTGGAAAAATTCTTATCAAACACAATTACACCCCATCGATTATTGTTTTTGTACGGTTATGAAAAGTTTGAATGGTGACTTACGTCCTCGACAAATGACTAAGCCGCCTTTACCAGAGTTATTAATTCAACCTTGTAAATGTACTACAAATTGTCGCACAATGTCTTGCAGTTGTAAAAAATCAAAATTATTTTGTATTTCTCTATGTAAATGTATTAATAACAAAAGAGGCTAAATTGGCAGTGCATAATGGAGTTCTGGTACCAACCCTTATGAATGGAAGCGAAGCATGGAGTTGGAAAAATAAGGATGAAAGTAAATTGAATGCAGTTGAAATGCGATCTCTCAGGCGAATGTGTGGTAAAACTATGTATGATAGGTGCACTAATGTTGAAATTAGAGCAGAATGCAAGGCTGAGATAAGCATTATCGACAAAATTAAGAAAGGTCTTTTACGTTGGTTCGGTCATGTAGAGCGAATGGATGATGAAAGAACGGCTAAAAAAATATATGATGCGACTGTGCCTGGATGTAGAAGTCGAGGAAGGCCGAGAAAGACATGGCATGATCAAGTAAAACAAGTGCTTGAAAGTGGGCATGTAAGAAGTCGGAATAATCGACGTGCGTGCATGAGAAGATGTATGAATGTGGAGGAAGCAAGAGAAGTATGCCAGGACAGAGTGGTGTGGCGTTCTATCCTCTCTGCCTACCCCTTCGGGGAAATGGCGTGATGGTTAGTTAGTTAGTTAGTTAGTCTTAATATAAATGAATAATTATTTGCCTACTTTATGTAGGTATATTTTTATTTAAATTTACTGTTTTTTTTAATATATGACCTTTTTTATTAATAAAAAAGATTTTATTACTTTTATTTTCATTTTATTTTTGTCATTTAACAATCCATCCTCACTTTCACCATTAGAAAAAAGTATAAATTATTACTGAAATAATCATTAAAATGATTTTATATACTGTACTCAATACATTTCCTTTACAAATAAGAGTAGAGGGGTAAAAAAAAACTAACAAGTTTTTGCAATTTAATTGATATGTTGGTACTAATCAAGACATTTGTTTGGATTTTATTGATAAACTTGGTGTGTATTTCGTTATGAGAAATGAAACACACACAACATGTTAGAGTAAGCAATGTTATCAAATTACAAACAGTGTTTTATGCTATACAATTCTCGAACAACAGAGTTGGTATGTTTATCTTTAAGACACAATATTTAATTTACATTCTTTAAACATTTTTATCTTTATTTTTACACAAAATGTTTACCGAGTAATTAAATGAATATTTTTACATAAAACAAATTGGTATGTTACATGATCTTGTTTTTTAAAAATGGTTGCATTATTATAATATTACCAGATATTTCAATTTCTGGATAATTTTTAACTGATAATTTATTTATATAACATGCTAGAAAATAGAAAATGAGTTGTGGCAGTGTGGGATTTGAACCCAGAATTTTTTAATGCAGTGTTAGTACTCAACTACTTAATTTCATTTCTAATTCATTATTAGTTGATTTTTTACATTATTATAAATATTTCATTAGGTTCCCCAGAAGAAAATTCTAATTTGACCTTAAAAGTTTGATGAAAAAAAATCAACTTCTTACTCAATTTTATCGAAAAACTATGGGAAAATAAATAAAACAATTATAAATTCTAAAAAATCGACTCCAAATATGATGTAGATTCACTGGTTTCCCGCTTGTTACATTGATTTTTTTTACACCCTGTATATTAGCCACCAAAACTATCAACTTAATTTTAACAAAATTGGAGTTTGTTTTTTACGCATTAAGCCGTATATAATGTCTTTTGTATAAATATATATGAACTTGTGGAATTTTGAAAGTGTAAATAAGTAAAAATTGTGTGAAAAACTTAATTCAATGTGATATAGCCTCGTTTCTTTCAGTTGCCCGAGACGAACTTCAGGTACGGGAACAGAGGAGTGTGAAATCTGCTTCATGAATCTACCATCTTCGGTAATACTTTATACTTTTACCCTGAGCATAATCAATGGACTTGATTCATGACAAAATTACATCGCCTTTTAAAATTTTTTTCATTGCATTTTGATAAAACTCGCCTGAGTATCTTAAAAATATCATTATTTCATATTATAATGTGTTTTTAGTAATGTTTTGATATCTAGCGGTAATGTTTTAGTGAATTTTTCTATTTCTATGGATATCCAAACAAAAATCAAAATGAAATTGGACAAATTATTCTAATAGATCCCATTGTGCTGATTTTTAAATGCTATTCAATCGAATTTTGAATAAAAAACTAATATTCCATTGGTTACGCTTGGGACAGCAGAATACTTCCATCACATATTGTGTAGCACCTTGAATCCTTTCTTTTGTCAAAACAGGTATAATCAAAGATTTTGGTTTAAAAAAAAACCCTTTGCATCCAAATATTTCATTTACTTTTTTTGTAAACTTTTGATACTAATATAATAATAAAATATTTAAAATAATTTATTCCCCTCGTGGTGTACTGGTATCGTGTTTGGCTGCCACGCTTTAGGTCACGGGTTTGATTCCCGATGGAGGTCAATATGAAATATTCATTTGAATGCGGTTTGGCGCCTTGACTGATCATCTTTGCCTTCGTTTAACTAATAATCAGGAATGTACTGCGCCTGCGTACCAACACTGTGCCCTAAGCACCATTAGGTGCGGATAAGGGGAAAGTAGTAGTAGTAGTAGTAACGAATCTATGTTATGGGTTAAAATTAAATTAAGAGACCTATTGTGTGGTAAACAATGCATCATTGCATGTTTTATTTTAATAGTTAAAGTCAATTTTATAATTATATTTCCGTGACGCCGAGAGTGAATCAAAACTGAACAACAAAAAACAAGTTATATTCTTATACTTGTGTTGAGATTGACACAGACTAGATTTCAGTTCTAATTGGCCAAATGTATGAAATGATTTCAGATGATGACCAGCTTGGAGTGTAGTCACCGATTCTGTACCCTCTGTTGGGGAGAATATTTAACAACTAAGATTATGGAAGAAGGACTTGTGAGTTTTTGTTTATTGTTCATTTTCATCATAAAATATTATTAGAGTTTTGTATACTGGACTAAAGCTATCTTTATATGGGCGCAGATTTACTACACAGTTTTCTGTGCAGTCTGAAAACGGTCGTAAATAAAGGTAAAACTGCATGAAAAACTGTGTGCTAGTGTCAGATTTAAGCTGACACGACAGTCAATGTTTTTTTTATGTAAACGTTTTAAATGTAACATTGGTTTTATTGTATGCTTTTAAATACGTAAAAAAAACAATAAACATATTACATAATTAGCTAAATATACAATTTTCCTGAGAGCAAACATACGATAATAACTTACAATCGCGTTTCAAAAAATACACATATTTAGCGTGTCTTATGACAGAAGTTTGACTGACTGCACAGTTTTCTGAACAAGAAACTGTGTAGTTGTTTTTCTGAAACAAGAAACTGTCTCATATAAACTGTCTGCCAGGGTTCAACTATTCAACGATTCACCTCCATATTTTACTAACTAACTAACCACCCCACCGTTTCTCCGAAGGGGTGGCAGAGAGGATAGAATGCCATATCACTCTCTCCTGACAGACTTCCCTCGCCTCCTCTATATTCATACATCTTCTCATGCACACATGCCAACTATTCCCACTTTTCACACAACCACTTTCAAGTGCTTGTTGCACATGCCATGTCTATCTCGGCCTTCCTCGACTTCTACATCCAGACACACTTGCATTATAACTTCTTTTAACCGTTCTTTCATCAGTCATTCGCTCATTCATTAATTTTTTTCATGTGTTCTACCTTGAACTGGCTCTTGTCTTCATGTAATAAAATGATGGAGATAATCTGCACTTGGTGTACTAATAGAGTGCTCTATGCACCAGGGGCAGTAGTAGTAATAAAATGACAGCTCAAACATGTTGGGTGTCTTTATAGAAAGATTAAGAGATTTTGAGGTTCTGCATACCAATATCGTATTATGACATGTTTCCCATTGTGTAATTCCAGGGTCAGACCATAGCCTGCGCCGCTCATGCCTGTGATATTCTAGTAGACGACGCCAGTGTGATGAGGTTGGTGAGGGACTCTAAAGTCAAGCTCAAATACCAACATCTAATCACCAATAGTTTTGTAGAAGTAAGTCCGTCTACCAAAATTTATTAATTATTTATTTATTTATTACATTTCGCATTTAATATAATCACAATAATGGGATGGCGAATCAGTAGAGACCCATGCCAATGATCTGGCCCCGACTCACTAGATAGTCCGTGTCGAGTCAGGGCGTTGTAGTATTATACATAACACATTGTAGTACTAAACATAATTAGTATAATAGAACCAAGTTTGGATTTCACAAATTTAGAATTTACAAAACAATATTTTTGCATACCAAATTTTAGTAATTACATAGCTATATTTTTGCAGGCATTATTAATATATACACGACCCATTAGACTTATCCAACTAACGACACCGACCCTGTATTTGGAGAAGTCGGTTAATAATTTGGTTTGTGTGTCCATTTGGTTATATATCTTAGTCCAATAAATGTGAAGTGGCGCTGCGCTATCGTTGTTTTTCTTTTAGGAAGTAAATAATTTATATTTGAGGCAAAGCGAGTGCTCATGTTTTTTTGCGTTCTGCACTTACATATTATATGATATTTTAGCTGGTTATTTCCTTATTTTTACCACCTTGAAGAGAATAATCGTAGCAAAAATATGAAAGTTCTACCACGTGATATAGTTACATGAGAATTTAAACTTGGACTAAGCGATTATTATAGAAATGTCCTGTTTTTAAAAATTAGTTTTTTGAATGTCAAATTTAAATGCCCAAGTGTTAAGGTTTTATAAGTTGTATTGTCTGCCTGCATACACAGTGCAACAGACTGCTGCGCTGGTGCCCGTCCCCGGACTGCAACAACGCCATCAAGGTGCAGTACGTGGAGCAGCAGCCCGTCACGTGCAAGTGCGGCCACACCTTCTGCTTCTCCTGCGGGGAGAACTGGCACGACCCCGTCAAGTGTCACCTCCTCAAGAAGTGGATCAAGGTACCCGTCTTATCTTGTTACGGGGAATCAGTTACCTGTATTATATACTAAGCCATAAATACATTGTTAGAGACTGGAAAACAGCGGTGTTATTATTTGTGAAAAGCGGTGTTATTTTTTGCCAAAAGCGGTGTTATTTTTGAAAACTGGCGGTGTTATTTTTTAGAACCAATTTCAGTACACGGGTTGATAATAAAAGTCAAAGACGTTGTTTTTTTGCATCAAAAATGTTTATTTTACAATAATACAACATTAAAAACACTGAATATAAACTAAATTATAATATATATTTAAAAAACCTTAATACAAAAAATTAAGCAAATATTACATAAAACGCAGGATATTTATATGTGTGCCCATGACTTTCAAACTCACCTAAACATCTCAAATGGATTTTAATGTTTAACGTTTATGGCAATGTTTTAAATTAAAAAATAAACCAATTCCTTTCAAACTACTTTTGTTACTTTGAAATTCAAATAAGACTTTGATGATGAGTTTCACAAACATTAACATCCATGGCAATGTTTATTTTTATATTTAAAGTAAACTATATAAACCAAACTTAAATAGTATATGCGATGTTATGAGTATTTTAAATTCTGAATCTAAATAACAATTCAACATTGGAAATTGCCAATTTTCAAAAAACACCGAATTTCGCATTATTCGCGTAAAAATGCCGAATTTTGCGTTATTTTTTGTTTTATCGCAATCGCGAAATTTTCCAGTCTCTATACATTGTTGATTGGAGCCATAGACCCGGATCTAGGTCGCCATAGAACCAGAGTGCCTAATGGAAACTAATGCTCTCCCATCTTTCGCTATATTTTTTACAGAATGTTTAGGCCTTTTATTATTATTAGGATAATTTATTAAGCGCCATTTTAGTGAGAAATCACCTCAAAGGCGCTGTACATTCGATATTCTTAATTAAGTCCATTCCCAATTTATGAATAAAGGATCTGAGACAACGATTTTTTAAGAAACGATTTAAATCTATACGTAGGCGAAGTACTGAACTCCAATTCGTCTAGCAGCTACAAAGCGCATGAACGGTTGGAACTCAGCTTCACCCACGTACAAATTAAATTAAAACTATTTTACTAAAAACGCAAAACAAGTGACATACTAATTCTACTGATAGCAGATAGAGTCTAGAATCGACGTTGTCTTGCAGCTACAGAGCGCATGGACTACTGGAATGCCAGCTTCCATCTGATATCAGTAATTGGGTTAATGATTTTACGAAAGAGTTTAGTAGTTTTAAAAAATTGGGGCGGGATTACAATACATATTTATTAACTATTTACTAAAGATGGCTTGAATTTACCGAGAGAGACTCTATAACAATTATAGGACAAGTAGATAATGTTTTATTTTTTCACAGTTCACTCTGCGTAAATTTGATTTGAACTTGTCGTTACTTGTGTTTTTTCAGAAATGCGACGACGACTCGGAAACGTCCAACTGGATAGCTGCCAATACCAAGGAGTGTCCCAAGTGCAACGTGACGATAGAGAAGGACGGCGGCTGTAACCACATGGTGTGCAAGAACCAGAACTGTAAGACTGACTTCTGCTGGGTGTGCCTCGGCCCCTGGGAGCCGCACGGCAGCTCCTGGTACAACTGCAACAGGTAACCTCACTATACTGGAGAGCGGCCATATTATTGTAATCTTATTTCATTTCAATCAAATACCATTTTTATCCTTTCGTAACATACAATTTCTATTCAGTAACTCCACTGTAAAGCTATCTTTATATGGCGCAGTTTACTACACAGTTTTCTGTGCAGTCTGAAAACGGTCCCGTATAAAGGTAAAACTGCATGAAAAACTGTGTGCTAGTGTCAGATTTAAGCTGACATGACAGTCAATGTTTTTTATGTAAACGTTTAAATAGACATTGGTTTATTGTATGCTTTTAAATACGTAAAAAAAACAATAACATATATACATAATTAGCTAAATATACAATTTCCTGAGAGCAAACATACGATAATAACTACAAATCGCGTTTTCAAAAATACACATATTTAGCGTGTCTTTTGACAGAAGTTTGACAGACTGCACAGTTTTCTGAACAAGAAACTGTGTAGTTTTCTGAACAAGAAACTGTCTCATATAAAGTGGGCATAAGTCGCCCGGTCTTTTTTATAAAAAGGAACTTCATTTCAGAAGATTCAGCTCTCAGCATTTATTTATTTACTTCACATATTACAATTTATTATATTTTTTTCTTAATGTAAACCTCGCTGGGCAAAGCCCGTGTTGAGGTATTCATTTATAAACTTTGGTAGATTATCTTGAATATTTAAAGTGAAGAAATTCCAAGCTTCATTTTGTTCCTTTGTGATTTAGAATGTCAAACAATTTAATTTGATTTAAGCTTTTCTTCATTTATTCGTAATTGATGTTGGTTTTTGTATGCATTTTAGGTTCATTACTTTGAATTTCTACATTTAACACAGTAGTAAAATAATCTGTCAAGGATGACTGATAAATTATAGCAGTAAAATGATTTTTTGACTTAACCATCATATCGTCTGTGTAAGTTCAATACCGCGGAAGAACTATTTGTCAAATGTTCAGGGGAGACAAAAAACCCTCCAATTTTGTAAAAAAAAGAGGTAAACATGAAATTTGTATGGGGATATACGTGGTATTGCTTGCTTCTTTTGTGAAGATGGTTTATTCGCGGTATTGACACTAACTGACTGCTAGCAGTCTATTGGTCAATTTTAAAATTTGAATTAACCAATCGATGCGGCTTGTTTCGTTCAACGAAAATCACCAAAAATGCATATTTTGAACTTATTGGCTCATACGCGGTATTGAACTTACATAGACGATATGATCTATGCAGGTCTCACGTTATTTGTCTCTCCTAGTTGCTTTGTTTAACTTTAATCTCGAGTTGCTTTACTCCAGCCGATGTTTCTAGTTAATTCTTCTCTTGCCTTAGTATATTTCTCCTTTGATATTCAGATTAGCGAAACTTCTTGGTAGAAGTTTATTGTAATTTAAAACTGATTGAGATTTAATCCACTTGTTTTTTGGGTTCCAATAACTGTCCATAAACTTTTCAACTTATGATTGTATTATAATTCTTTGACTGTTTATGTACCGTTAAGAATTTAAGAGATCTCGTAACTGACCTCCTAACTGTGTGCTTTTATTTCTCATTTACAAGCTGTATGTTCTCTAATAAAATGGTACCTTTAGACTGGTGTCAACCTATCTGTATCAAGTAATATTTTTCCTATCCTTGGTACAGCAGCTACGTTTGCTTGTTCCCAGGTATGACGAGGACGAGGCGAAAGCGGCTCGCGACGCTCAGGAACGTTCCCGCTCCGCTCTGCAGCGCTACCTCTTCTACTGTAACCGCTACATGAACCACATGCAGAGTCTCCGCTTCGAGTCCAAGCTCTACGCCTCCGTCAAGGAGAAGATGGAAGAGATGCAGCAACACAACATGAGCTGGATCGAGGTAAGGAACTGGACTCACCATTTGGAGGGTCTGAGCTCGACTCCTGGTGATAACACAATCAAAAGTGATTTTTCTCAAGCCTACTTGTGATACTCTACCTCTCTGTTATTGGATTTCCTGGCCTGTTGAGGTTATTAACCCTTTTGCTTCTAAAATCCGATGTATCGGCTTTTTACGTCATGATTTATAAAAGTATCAGATACATTTTGGACAGTCGTTAGGGTTTCCTTCAGGATTTATGATTATATTGCGGTATTTCTAGCATAGTAAGCCCAAAAGTCCTGGTAGCCAAAAGGTTAAGCTTATCCACTTATTACTTGATTTATTATAAATTAATGTCAATCTATCTTAGTTTTTAAAGTTTTTAAATCATTTTTGTCACTTTAAAATTTTTATATGTAGAATGTATCAAGACTATTCCTTCTTAGTAACACGACTATTATCCGATCTAGAAATGGATTGCACTGATTATTTGACAATTGTATGCAGTAAGCCTATTGTTAGTTTATTTAAATAGTCCAGCGTTGTTATTTGAGAGTGATGTTGAATAGAATGTAAAATGAGTTTTGTATTATTTCAGGTCCAATTCCTGAAGAAGGCGGTAGACATCCTGTGCCTGTGCCGGCAGACCCTGATGTACACGTACGTGTTCGCCTACTACCTGCGCAAGAACAACCAGTCGGTGATATTCGAGGACAACCAGCGGGACCTGGAGAGCGCCACCGAGACCCTCTCCGAGTACCTGGAGAGAGATATCACGTCTGAAAACTTAGCTGATATTAAACAGAAAGTGCAAGATAAATACAGGTCAGTCACAAACACTATATCCTCAAACAAAACTCACTAACTCTGAAAATTACAGTCCATTCCAAGCGTAAAATTACCTTCTTTAACATGCAAACATCACCAAACTAACTTAGTTAGAAAAATGTCTTGTAAATCGTAATTATTTGTTTTTCACTACATGACTTTTAATAAAATCTTAACAAGCATAAATCATCAAAGGCAGATAGACCTTTTACACTGTTTTTAAAAAGAAATGAATAAACAAGCAAAAGTTATCAAACGAAGATGGTGAGTTTTATTGATTTGTCACTCATAATCTATTTGCTCTTGCTTGAAACAGCAAAAATAACTAAAGCGAAATAGTTACTTTTGCTTGTCAATTTTGGCTTGCATTGTACAGATTATAAACAAGCAAAAGTCACTAACCCAAATTTTACCCCCCTTGCTTCATTGAAAACCTTCTAGATAGATTAAAATTTATCAGAAAGAAAAACTAATACATGGATGAGAAATTATTCTGTGTTAAAAAAATCTCTAAACATCAAAATCAGATTTTTCCTTGGCCTTCAAACTTTAATATCGCGATTTCTCAAAATGGTGTATTTAGGGTTAGCGACTTTTGCCTGAATGGCGACGATATTTTTCTGTCCTCACTACTCAGATGATTAATATGGGTATTGATTGTTGCAGATACTGTGAAAATAGACGCAAAGTTCTCCTGGAGCATGTGTATGAGGGGTACGAGAAGGAGTGCTGGGAGTACACGGAGTGAAGCGGCTCCCCTGTAAATGTCACCTGTAAATATTCTGTTCCATACCCAACCTCCACGGCACCCGCAATCAGACTACCAACTACCCACTACTCACTCAATTCTTCATTCACTCGGAAGCGTAGTCAAATCCTGCTGTAACCCGACTTTACTATTCTTTCTACACTGACCGTTACGGAACCACTTTTGCTGAATCTCAAAACCATTCATTCCAGTTTGTAATAACAGATCAGATTCTTTTTCAAATTATAATCCTGTATCTGGTATTTGAAAAATTGCGAGCGTTATAAAAAAGCAATCTCGAATCGAAAGTCGTACAGATTAAAGTTGTAATTTTATCTCCTTATTTTAACTGTATATTTATGGTGTAATCTTTATGGAATCTGATAGATAAACTTCATCACTTCATTTCCGCTGTATTTTTAAACTAATTTGGTTTATCTCTCATAGTTTGTCACGTTTCAATCATTGAGTAACTTTCTTTAGAAGCATAATTTACAAACGCTGGAACGTTTTTTAAAACCAATTTGAAAATTGTATTGTTCGTAGCACATTTCAAGCTTATATCGACATCAGTATGTAATTGGGCAGCGAACTGTCAGACATAAATAGTGTTATTAAAATTTGATCGGATAATGTAAAACATATTAAATAATAGCAATGTAATTTTGCCGATATGGGCCCTCTGGGCACATTTAAGCAAAATTGTATTTTTGATTTTATTGCATTTTAGGTATGACACAGCGGTCCTAAGTTACGTATTGGTGTCACACAAATTTCACTGATTTTCAAATTATTACAACAATCATAATTACCCTTATTTTTTTTTATTCTAATTGGTTTAAAAGATAATTTTCAGATTTAGAGCAAGGGTCCACATGACTTTTTCATAAAACCCTATTCAATATGCAATTTTTGTT
>JAGVSP010004136.1:0-49068 GCA_022494985.1 Micrasema minimum
GAAAAAAAAGGAGAAATTTCGATGCATTGGGTATTTATTTGGGTTTAAAAAATTTTCCCTTAAAAAAACTCATGGGGTTCTTCCCAAAAAAAAACCCACAATATTCTTAAAATTTTAATAAATTTTTAAAGTATATTTTTACAATACAACGATTTAAAACACAATGTAAAAAAAGTTGTTTTATTTAAAATTTATGTTTTAAAAACACGAAATAATACGAATGATTTTTTTTATCGCCCGTTAATGGGTTTAAATGACGTTGCATACCGTGCCCACCATGACAAGCGTGAAAAGAATTCATTACGATGCTACGAATAGCGCCTATTATTACTGTGACGTCACACCGCATGGCGCGGCCAAATGAAGGATTTTGCGAAGCGATTTGAAAAAGCATATTTCAAACCGCGCTAAAAAAATTCATATGACTCATCGTATAAATTTAAAAAAATTACCCCATAGATATTGTACTTTTTCAATCTTTTTTAAATAAAAAATAAAAAATCGGGAAGAACCCAATTGAGCCTGAAGATGGACAATGAAGATGGCAACGATTATCATATTGCGTTTTTTTTGTTTTGTTATCTTTATGGATAGTATTAATTCGGCTAAATAAATTATATTTGATGACAATTTGAAAAAAAAAATTCGATTCCAAATATGACGTAGATTCACTGGTTTCCCGCTTGTACATCGAGTTTTGTTACACCGTGTATAGGTGCGAGTATCTTGTATCTTGCCCTAAGGTTACACTCGATAGCAGCAGTAAGCAGGGAAAGGGGTAGATATCTCGAGAAAATCCGTTTTATTGAGAAATCTTATTAGCGGAAGCGAGTCTGGCCAAAACAGTTAACTTGGTTTTGTTGCGATTTTCTGCTGGTTGGCAGGAAATCAACTATCAGTGAAAACAAAACCAGTCTTTCTTTTTGTACAAGAGTTTAAGAAAGAATGAGGAAATCCACTGCTAACCCGGAATTGAATTTTAAAAATGCTTTCGTGTAGACGCGAATATTTAAAAATTTTGAAGTGGGATGAAATATATCCCAAAAAACGCACGCAAAAATTAATAAAAAATGTTGAAAATAGCATTCATTTCAAAATCTTAAACAATGACGTCACTCTTTGTATCTAAGTGTAGTGTTTCCGGTTTCCGTTTTTAAACCCCCGTAGCCGCGTTCCATGGCATTTTAATATGGAATACAATCTACATACAAGCTTCTATTGCAAAAAAAAGATGGCCGCCATTCAGTCGCCCTAGAACAGCTGTTAACAGTATATGACAGTTGAGTGGACGGTACATTTTATCTGTGCTTCCCGCGTCAGTTTGCATAGATTTTTGACAGTTTTGTTTTAACAACCCGTTTTTATGACGTCACTCCTGCAAAAATGACGCAGTTAGTACATAGATTGCCATAAGTTGTTCTAGAGAGTTGTTTAATTCACTCCTGGGAAGGTTCCTGCATTATTACATCCATTTTATAATTTGAGTGAGTATTTGTGTATTTCATATAATTTAGTGACAGTTCGGGGTTTTTGGTTGGATTTTAGGTACGCAATGTTTATAAAAAGCTTATAAAAAATATCGTCAAATGCTGTACAGCAAAGGGCGCTAATGTCGTTTTCATCACATATGTTTTTCCTATACAATTTATATTTTGACACCTCGAACTTTCAATTACATTTTTTTTTTAATTTATTTGCACCCTGATTCGAACTTTCTTCACAATAAATTAGTTCGGTGAATTGGTAGCTTCGTTTCTAGCTGGGAAAATAAGGAAATTATAACGTTTTGAAAAAAAAAAACATTTTTGTAAGGAAAAATTTTAAGGTTAGATATTCCGTAATATACCTACCTACTTGAGAATCAAAATAAATAGTTTTTTTTTCATGAGAAGTTCCTACTTGGATTCATATGAATAAAATTGTATAAAGTTGACCACACACAGCTATTTATATTTATATTATTTATTATTTAGCGTAGCGTACCTACCGTAAAGGTTTTTTTTTTTTTTTCGAGTTTGAAGAAATTATGATTGTTTTAAAAAATTGGAGCATATGGAATCCGAATTAATTTTAGAATGCCGAATGACTCATTTTTAAAAATTAAACAATCATCATCACCATCACATAATTGCTTCCCATGAAGAGTATATGGATTATTTCAAATCCAACATGGCGGACGCAATTTTTATTTTAATTCGAATTGAGA
Source organism: Micrasema minimum (assembly GCA_022494985.1). Lineage (NCBI taxonomy): Eukaryota > Metazoa > Arthropoda > Insecta > Trichoptera > Brachycentridae > Micrasema > Micrasema minimum. The sequence goes on from JAGVSP010004136.1 coordinate 2,207, forward strand.
GGTTTTTAGGTAATTTTTTAAATACAAGATGGCGGAATGCACTTTTTTTTTTCATAAAATGAAGATGGGTAACGTTTTTAGACGATACGGGCGTCCTGATTTCGAATTTAGAGGTTATTTTGAAATCCAAGATGGCGGACGCACCTTTTTTTCATAAAAGGAAGATGGGTAACGTTTTTAGACGATACGGGCGTCCTGATTTCGAATTTAGAGGTTATTTTGAAATCCAAGATGGCGGACGCACCTTTTTTTGATAAAATGAAGATGGGTAACGTTTTTAGACGATACGGGCGCCGGGCGTCCTGATTTCGAATTTAGAGGTTTTTTTATATCCAAGATGGCGGACGCACCTTTTTTTCATAAAATGGAGAGATGAGTATCGTTTTTAGACGATACGGGCGTCCTGATTTCGAATTTAGAGGTTATTTTGATATCCAAGATGACGGACACACCTTTTTTCATACAATGAAGGTGGGTATCGTTTTTAGGGCGTATTCGCGTATTGATTTCAAATTTAAAGTTTATTTTGATATCCAAGATGGCGGACGCACCTTTTTTTCATCAAAAAGTAAATTCCATTCATGCGTCGGACCTGCCACACACATTTTAAAAAAATAATATGTCCATGGGTGTCTTTTTCAAGGGTAATAGAAGTCCTTATTTTAAATTTAGGAGTCGGACAGCCAAGAAATGTAATTGTTTATGCCAAAGACGGAAAAAAAAAAAAAATATTATAAAAACCTTCCCTAAAGCATTTGAAAAATAAAGTCACCAATATAAAATAAATTACATTTACACTATACCTTTATACGTACGAGTATATACATTATACGAGTAGTTCAATTTTAATAAATGTATTTATCGTCAGAAAGAAAATACATAGCATTCCTTCTATTACCAATTCCCAAAGAAACGAGATAAATCTTTAAATTTCAAACGATTTTTCTAGAATTACCTGTTTCTTCTGCGGCAGCAAAGCGACGGGTATCATATAGAAAAAAATTACTTTAGAAAACAGTGGATTCCCTCATTCGATTCTGTACGTGCAGGATGATAGAAAATATTTCTTAAAGAATGGATGAAATGGGGGGTCAATTATTAAATAAGGATCGCGCAATGTTGGAATTTTTAATATCCTAATTAAATAATTTAATAAAATGAAAAAACATTATTATATAGGAGGCTAAAGCTCTTCATGAGCTATTTTACCATACGAAGTAAGATGGTATATGGTAAAGTGGTTCTTCCAAAATTCATGGACTTTACATTTATTTAGAATAAATACCTACGAGTAAGTATATAATACATATTTATGTAGTAAATTTTTGAAATAATTATTAAATTATGAATGTTCAATTATTACATAGGGACACGAACATTATTGATGTAATGCAAGAGCTTTGGCTGAAAATGAAAATAAACATTTTCGGTAGATCAGAGTTCACGTGAATCTATTTCAATAAAGGAAAACGTCGCCAAGGGCAAGTTATTCCATTCCCTAAAGTTCGTTCTAGAATATTCTAGACCAACTCTTCGCTCTTACATCCGCCATCCTTTCCCCTTTTATTTTATTAAATCGTATTTATTTGTTCTTTATCTCCTTGAACTTACAGTCCTGCCCGTTCCACGACTCTTCCTAGAATAATTATTTAAAACGATTTTAGTATAAACGTCACTGACGAGAAGGAACTAAGTACAATCTATGCATGTATTCACATTGTTTTTAGTGAATTTAGTACATTAAATTTAAAATGGATGATTTGAATTAACTTGGATGTGTTTTGTTTAAAAAAAAACTTTTGGTTGTCTGTAAAGTCGGTTTACGGACGATAATTTTACGTGATAACGTCATAAGAAAACATTGATGAAAAATAGCATACTTTTATGAATTGAATTGAATTATTATTACTAAATGATCATTATTTTGTATAATACAAAGCAGGAGTTAATTGAAAATTACAATTTTTTTCCATAAATCAACATTTTTTTGCACTCGTTAATATCACGTCAAAAGTCTGACAATGAAAATTTTTTGATGATATATGTAAAAGTGTTCAGTTAAATTCTTACGCCAAAAGGAAAAAATTGTTTCCAAATATTTATATAGGATACGCTGATCGGGTTGAAATTGTATTAGTGTCACAGTAACTTTGTATAAATCTACTATGGTATCAACATAACTTACCAACTGCTCCCATCCTGAGGTAGAAACTCCCGTAGTGGTACTGCTTGCTGGAGCCGATGTAGGCGAACCCCAGGGAGGCTCTTTTATTGAAGCCGAATCTCTTGACATGGCCTTCCGTGGCGGTGGACATTTCCGTGTCCGTGAGCTTCCTGGACGTCTCCGAGCCTTCGTCCTCCCCGGAGTCAGACGTAGAGGATCGGTTTGTCTGAGAAGAGGTTCTGTTTTCTGAAAAAAAACACAACAGTTTTTACTGACTCAAGTGATTTTCTGTATTCCAGTCCGTAGGTTGAGAAATAATGACGTGCTGTTCCTTAGTCACCACAAAACTAACTATGGTTTTCATGCCCCATTGTCTCGATTGTGTCGTATTGTAAACTCAAGACGGGATCTGGACTTCTTCGGTGTAAGTCTATCAAGATTTAAACATTCACTGAAGTAGACCCGATCCTGTCTTGAGTGTGTCCACATTTTTTACTGTCTTAGCTTCACCGATTTAATGTTCTGTCACTTATTTTTACTGCTTGTTATCCCTTTTATGCTTAACTCTGTATTTTAAAATGGATTTTTCCGTAAATAAAATAAAATATTTAATATAAATATAATCTTCGTTAATGTATTTATTTATTTTATCAATAAGAAAAACATGTATTTTATAGTATTTATTTGGACAGTTAAAATCAATGTACTTAATTATTTCTCTTAATTAGTGCTTCATTGATGTTACGATTTTTTAAAGTATTGAGCAACGAATTTCCCATCATTGCCATGCATTGTGGCTTGTGGCCATTTGATTTTATTTATATTTCACACATCGATATGCAAGGAAAAATTTTTTATTTAATAATAAGGAACATACATTTACTTCTGGTTTTAATAGTGTGGAAGTGAATTTTAAGGTGTGAACACGCCGTAAAGTAAAAAAAAGTATAACAACCATGATTTCAATAAATAAATAAAAAATAAAAGATGGGTATCAATATAAAATAATAAAAGTTAATTTCTACGAGATGAATTGAGATAAATTAAACAAAAGCTAGGTAAGAATTCGGTTGTGGAGGATATTTCCTGAAAGAAAACACATCCTTCCCGAGAGCGAAAAAGTCCTTTCAAAGTACGACTTCCTTTCTAAAGTCCGGGTAGAGGAAATGAATGGCGGAATAAAGTCTTAGAAATATTTCAGAGTTGGACAAACGTTGTTTGTTACCGCCCTATGTCTTACATATTGCGAAAAGCTTTGCATTGTTATAAAGTTCATTTGTCTTTTTAAATTCATTAAATATGAGGTAAACAAAGTGGATGTATTGACACGTTGGGTTGCCATGAATTAAGTTTCGGCTTCGATTTTTAAAAATACAATTTTGTTTTAATAATAATACGTTTAATAATAATGTTTGTAAATTACGCCCTATGTACAAAGCTTTAGTTTGAGTCAAATAATGTCTTGGAATATTGCGAAAAGCTTTGCATTGTTATAAAGTTCATTTTTCTTATTTTTAAATTCATTAAATATGAGGTAAACAAAGTGGATGTATTGTTTAGCACGTTGGGTTGCCATGAATTAAGTTTCGGCTTCGATTATGAAGTAAAAATACAATTTTGTTCTAGTTTGTTAATAATAATATTTCATGTATATAGGTATCGTGGATAAGACTGATCGCCTTGGCTTCATTAATAGATTATTTTGATACAATGCAGTAGGGACCCATTAGGGTAGATAAGGGAAAAGAAGGAAATAAATAAAAAGAAGTGCTATAAAAAAACGGTATCGTATATTTTACAGTGTTTGCTGGTACAAAACAACAGTGTAATTTTGTACAAGCGAGCGTTTAGATGGGATGTTGTGAAGTGATTGTAAATCCGTCAAATAGGGATGATCCGACAAAAGGCGGGAACATGAAAACAGATTGCAAGCGAATGGGGATAGAGATTGGAATACTAGCGAGTAGTGTAGGAAAAGTAGGAAAAGTGAGCTATAGAGCTTTAAACGAGACCCATTTTGTACCAAATAGGGTAGTAGAGGACGACAATAAGCTCTATTATATATTAGGATATTGGATTTCATAACTATTTAGTGCTGACGTAAGCAACTTGATATGATAATGGTAAGGATAGCTACAAGCTACATGTGAAATTATATAACATGTTATGAATATCATACCGAATGAAGTGTTAACAACAAATACAGTAAAAATATCAATTCAATGACACAAACTAACTTCCAATGGCAAATCGAGGTGAATATTTATTTATTTAAAACTTCATGTACAATAACATAGTAAGTGTACAAGGGCGGGTTAATTTATTAACATTATGTTCAACAGTAATACAAAATTTGTTATAATCAACAACTTCTTTCACATTTAAATGATATATTATGAATAATATTTTCAGTTAATTTAACCTGTTAGTTATATGTATTGTAAGAAATACATAGATATTACTTACTTAATTTTTTTTCAGTGTGCTGCTATGTCCGATAGCAGAAAGAAAATGTTTGAAAATATTTTTTTTTGTGATTGCGATGATGAGGGTAAAAATACGCGTTTATACTATTATTACTAATTTTACTACTACTACTAATTTCCCTTAACCGCACTCATTGGGCAAAAGGCAATGAATTGGTACATCGGATTCTTACGCTTTGGCGCGTCAGTTCAGGCGATGTATTTTTATTAACTTTTTGTTCGCATTTACACACGTTATAGAAAAAAGAAGCGAACTATGAAAGGTGTTTACAGAATAAACCAGCTTTCTGGTAACGAGGCATCAGTAGCTCGATCACAGATCACTATCGACGCGGTAATAAGCGACGTGATAACGATTTCTTACCATGGATGTTTAACGTTTTCGCGATCACAATCACAATGTTAAAATCGATCGGGATTATTAAAGGAGCGCATCAAGTCGCGAGCCATTTCCCGAGATATATCTTCTTCGCACATATCTTCTTTCAATCTTTCTCGAGTGCCGTATTGCATTTAGCGGCGGCGTTCGGCAAGCCAAATATCGAGAAAAGCAGTCGACATAATAAACAATCCGACACGCGCGTTGACTTTCTTGATTGGACGTTTGACGTTTGGCCGCGATATTTTATTATCATCTATGGTGCTCGGCAACGCGAACGTGGTATGAACGTATGTTCATTGTGATCGGTCAAATGGTTAGCGTTAGCACGTGGTTAGCACGTTTTTAACTACGTCGATAGTTATCTGTGATTGAGCTCCTGGCATTCATTTAACTTGCCGGCTTCATTCCTCCATTGTTCTGTGACGTAGTTGTGGTAGAAATTAGTAGTAAAATCTGTTTCCTTTCAAAGCATACGTAAAGCTCCTTGCGGGCTTCCCTCAAAGCTCTCCCACGTAAATAAACAGGGGCTGGGTATTAGGGATGTGAAGAACAAATAATTTTTTAACAACATTTTTGAAATGAATACAAGTACTGTAGACAAATTACTGGATTATACCCATGCTGGGCTGATATTAGATATTATTGATATCCCAACAGAGACAGAGAAACTCTGAAAACGAATGTGGGTTATCTAGGCGTTTACAGGGCTTGCGATCTTTGCAATCTTCTCAACAGATGACACCAGCATAGAACATTTTCTGTAAAGCGGAATGAAAAAACGATTTCAATATATATAGAAGTTTTAAAAAAATTTGTCATATGGGTTATCAGATGATGGGCGGAATGGGGAATGTTGTAGTACGTCAAGTGGCCACTTAACCCAGCCAATGACAGGTCATAAGCCCTGTAAACGCCTAGATAACCCACATTCGTTTCCAGAGTTTCTCTGTCTCTGTTGGGATATCAATGATAACAAATAAATTAGTAGGAATAACGGAACCATTTTAAAAGTTTATGGAATTAATCAATTACTTTCTGTAACAATATTATTATCAATCATTATTGATATCTCTCTATCTATTAGTGAAGCTCTGGACGCGAATTTGGATTATCTGGGCGTTTACAGGGCTTATGACCCGTCATTGGCTGGGGTAAGTGACCACTTAATGTATTACAACATTCCCCAGTAATTTGTCTACAAGTATTTGTACGCATTCAAAATGTTGTTAATATTATTATCACTAGAAAAAATAGAAATCTATTATTGGCCTAATGTTTTTTTTTTATTGTTTTCGGTCGTTGTCGAGTTCGTTATAAACAAATACATCTGTTGCGAAGAAAGGTTCATTTTAAGATAATTTTCATGATACAATAAATGATACCGCACGACATATCAAATAATATAATATTTTGTTTTGTTTAAGTATGTTTCTTTCTAAGGACCCAATAACTTAGTAGTAGTGTTAGTAAGTTTCCAATTAATATACTATTTGATAAAATTTAGTTGATTCAGGAAAATTTTATTTTAATAACCTATTGTAATAGAATATTTAAAATAACATAAAATTATTCAAATCCCAAATTGTAAATCATAAATTTAAATTTTCAGGCAAATACAGTAATTACATATCTTTTCAATAATTATTGTACATATCTTCTCTGAGACAGGTGCGCAAAACGCCACCTAGTAGAGTAGATATCAATAACAAATTAGTTTCACACACCATCTGTAATGAATAAGATATGTAATGTTAGGGGACCATAATAAACAAATAAACAAATATCATGTCACTTGGTAACATTTTCCTTTGCACATGTTTTGTCGCTTAGCAACTTTTTCCTTTGTACCATCGATTATTGTATACATGTAACAGGTATTGACTTTCTGTTATTCGATTACAGTTTCTGGTTATTCACATCACTACAATTGCCTTCATATTCCTAATAACATTATGCCTTCGTTTGTACATTGTATTTACAGTTCTTTGGTCGTATGTTTCTGTTCCAAGGAAACATTGTCTTAATAGCGACAACAAATCATTTGTGTGGTCTCGACGTCTGTTATTGGCCGTAGGATAACGTAAACGCTTTATTTCGGAAACACATAAATTTTAACATTCTTGTTATTTATTCATTTATATTTTGAATGTTATACACACAGAGCTATTGTAGGTACAATAAATAAATTGAGATTAATATTTCAAGGCAATATATTATATAACATAGCCCCAATTAAGTGCACAACACAATGTATAAAATAAATTTCTGAGGACACAAGAGTGAGGAAACAAGTATTTGAAATGTTATATACTATATACGACATCTTTAGTAAATAGTTAGGATAAAATATGTATTGTAATCCTGCCCCAATTTTCTAAAACTACTAAACTTATTCGTAAAATCATTAACCCCAATTACTGATATCAGGTGGAAGCTGGCATTCCAGTAGTCCATGCGCTCTGTAGCTGCAAGATGACCTGGATTCTAGACTCTATCTGCTATCAGTAGAATTAGTATTTTTATTAGTATCGCGTTTTTTGTTAAATTGTTTGAATTTAATTTGTACGTGGGTGAAGCTAAAATTCCAACCGTCCATGCGCTTTGTAGCTGCAAGATGAATTGGGGTACAGTACTTCACCTACGTATAGATTTAGTCTCATTTCTTAAATAATCGTTTTCTCAGGTCCTTTATTCATAAATTGGGAATGGAATTAACTAAGAATATCGAATGTACAGCGCCCTTGAGGTGATTTCTCTCAAAAATGGCGCTTAATAAATTATCCATAATAATCATAATAATAATAATAATACGATGTATAATATACGATTTATGAAGTGTTACATAGTGAATGCCGTTTCAATAAATTGATTTATATTGTTTTTAAATTTTAATATGGTCTAAAATGACTATGTGTAAAATAAGTTTAAAAAATGGGCAAAAAAACTCGTATATCAAAAGTTACGGGAATATTTCACCTCGGAATATTAATTTGATCTTGAACGTTAATTCTCCTGTCAAATTAGAACGGATTTAAATGAAATTTACCGTGTCGGGGAAACGAAGATATTCATAATGACTTCCGTTAAGGCCAAGACTCTTACCAAAGTTAAAATATTAGGATCAAATTGGGATTCAAGACCGAACGGGTTTATAGCCAAATACAAAGGCCCGGGGAATATTACAAGGGAGAGAATAGGAATATCATTCGGTCAATTGTTCCACTAAACGAAGGACCCGGGAGAGAAAACAAAGAATTTCCAATTCCAAGGGAACTTAACTCAGAGCGATATTAATAATGGATGAGATTTTGAAGATGGAAACCAAAAAGGGCGGTTTCACGTTACTATGTAGGTTTGGCTAGAATTTTAATGAAAAAAATTGCGCGAGACAGTGATATATAAAATTACCAATTAATGTAAAAAGAAAAAAAAATCATATAAATATGAGAATGTAATTTGGGGTAAATCACCAAAGCGTCGTTTTTGTGAAAAACACCTTATTTTTACGCAACAAATAATAAGATTCTGAAGCTACTCGTATTCTGAAAAATTGCAATTGATTTCACGGCTGGTTTTCAAGTTTGAATCAAGTGGTAGGATATTTTTTTTAATTTTTATAAAAATAAAAATAAAGAAATTATCTTTTTCAATCCAATGCTCCCTAGGAGTTTTTACAATAAACTCATTTAGGGACAAATAAAAAACACATATTCATTTTATTCTAATACGCACTGACATCGCTTAGATCACAAAATAAACACAATATATACAAAAAACAGAACCAATCCAATGAAAACATAAAACCTAAAGAAACAATAAAGTGAATTATTACAGTAACTGCAAAACCATATATTATATCGATGCAAGTAGAAAAGGTATCATTCAAAATACTTATCAAAATAATATTTCTTCAAATCATAGGTCCTGTTTCGATAGTTAGATACAGGGATCTCAAACATGTCAGGTAACAAATGAAATTCGGAAAATGCTATGTATTTTAGAGATCTTGTACCGAATTTGGTTGTATTTGCAGGTTCTAAATGTATTTTGTTGCGTGAACGGGTGTTGTGCTGATGAACGCTGCTGATGCTGTGCTTTTAAAAAAAAGAATTTTATGTTTTTATCGAAATTCATTGCTATTGATTCTAGGTTGTAAATTGCAATTTACGAGTATATAACGTTTTTAGATTACCTATTATTTCATCAAAAAAGTAATGATCAGGTTAGGGTATGTGGAAGTAAAAAAGAAACAAAAAACAATTTAAAATGGCGTCGCGACGAGCGAGCATCGTAAAGTTTTTTGTTAGTCGCTCTCCCCAGATTTAGGAGACTAACGAAGGCAATTTCCGAGAGGATGTGAACAGTTAACGTAACGGTGGCGGTGCAGCGTCAGCACGAAATGTTCCAAAAACACATTCGGTGGACTAACTCCCTAACACAAAACTCATATCGATATTCTTAGATTCTACCAATTTAAGCATTAGTTCACAAGCACCTGCAAACAATATTTATGATATTTTAAAACATATATAACCTAAGATATATAACCAAATGGACACACAAACCAAATTATTAACCGACTTCTCCAAATACAGGGTCGGTGTCGTTAGTTGGATAAGTCTAATGGGTCGTGTACATATTGAAAATGCCTGCAAAAAATATAGCTATGTAATTATTAAAATTTGGTATGCAAAAATATTGTTTTGTAAATTCTAAATTTGTTGAATCCAAACTTGGTTCTATTATACTAATTATGTAAATATTCAATAATGTTTAGTACCACAATGTGTTATGTATAATACTACAATGCCCTGACTCGACACGGACTATCTAGTAAGTCGGGGCCAGATCATTGGCATGGGTCTCTACTGATTGAGTCGCCATCCCATTATTGTGATTATATAAAATGTGAAATGTAATAAATAAATAAATAAATAATAATAAATATCATCATGTAGCAAGGTAATCCTGGTAAACCATAATTAAACCAATAAACTCACAAAAATTAATTAATTAACCTTTACACTAAAGATCATTAAAGATAATGGTTTTTTTTCTATTTGAACAAAAAATATACAGGTAGACAGATGCATTGATATACATATGAATGTTTGAAGATTAATATCTAGAAATATCAGGTAAAAATTTAAGAGCAGATAAGTGATATACGTCAATGGTGCAGGTGATTAAATATTAAAATAACGGAATACTTTAATTTATTTTAATTTGGAAAGAAATATTTGAGTTCTTATGATATACCTACTCCAATATTTCAATTTCGGATTGCTTTCTAATAGTCGGAAATAACTCCAGAAAGCAGGAAAAAAATTGTGCTGGAGTGGGACTCAAATCTAGAGATTCTAATCCGGAGTCCCCGAATCTACCACTAGACAACAACTAGGTTCAAATTTATTTATATAATATGTAGGTATCGAGTGTTATGTAAAGACACATACATAATTTTTTTTTAAACTTGTACGCTTTTTTAAAATAATTTTATTTTAAGCTGTAGATTTAAAAATAATGTTATTTGATAGCTGTTTATTTGAAAAATTTAACCAATGATCGGTTCAATATTTAAAATATCGCAAAACATTACACTTAAAACTCGTCCCTATAAAAGCCTTCTTAATATATTTTGCCTTTGGTAACTAAAAACTTCCGTTAAAACGAGTAATGAATTTCTCGGAGGAGCGAAAATTGAAAAATAATTCAAAATTCTGTGGAGATTAAAAGCGAGGGTGGGAGAAGGCTGTGCCATGCTTAGGGGTGTACCGCATAAAACATAATTTACCGTCTCATATCCGCTGTCTCTAGGAAGGTATTTGGTAGGAGACAGGAAACATCTAGAGAAGGGAAACATCCAGAGGTGGGAGACACAGAGGAGTGAGAGACATCCAGGGGTGGAGACATCCAGAGATAGGAGACATTCCGGACTTCCACGTATTTACAGAGCTGATGGAAATTGAGGCCCCGATATGGAAATTGGTGGACTAATGGATTCTGCAGAGCAATCAACGCGGAACTAGCGATTACCTGCATTCCATTTTATATTAAGTCATAAGGCCTGAACGAATTCGTGTAATTATATTGAAAACTAGATGTCTAGATACATAGATAAAGTATTCATTTATTTATTTATTATTATATTTATTTAGTGCTATATACTTTTTACATATACTAATATTATTACATTACACTTTTTTTCCTAACTATTCTTATCCTACTATTATACATTTTTCAATTTAGATATAATATAATACCCATTATTAGATATTATTGACATCCCAACAGAGACAGAGAAACTCTGGGAAACGAATGTGGATTATCTAGGCGTTTACAGGGCTTATGACCTGTCATTGGCTGGGTTAAGTAGCCACTTGATGTATTACAACATTTCCCATTCCACCCACTATCTGATAACCATATATAACAAATTTTTGAAACTTCTCCATATTAAACTCGTCTTCAACGCATCACATTACAGTAAATTTCTATGCTGGTGACATTTGTTGAGAAGATTGTTAAGCATGTTTTGGCAATCAAACTTTATTGGTTACTTACAGAGATGTTTTCAGTTGGTTCATAAGATCGTGTGAAAGCTACAATATCAGATAGAACCTAAGAACAATATTAGGTATGATTGTATTGCTTAGTAATTATTTTTATCGGTAGCTTTTATATGTACCTTTCAGTATTAAAACTTCACTACGCACAAAAAAATCTACGATGCCCGCTTAAATTGCACGAATGTTTTGGGTTTTTGATATTAACAAAATTTCGCATAGTGTCTTATCACATCACATTTGATAAGGAATTCAATCCCATGTGTTGCAACCAAATTACAACTAATGTTATTTTAAGGCTAGGTAATTTCAATTGATTTACAATAAGAATTTTCCACCAAAAAACGAAAAATCTAAATTCTTGTCTAAAGTAAGTAAGCTTGAATACCAAATATCAGTTACGAAATTATTTACATACGCATGAATCAATTTGTCAGACAATGATGATATAACTTCAGATACTCGTGTATCTGCTGAACACAGAGAAGCCTTGTGAGGGCTGTGTTTGAGTTAAAGGGTGGTTAAAGTAAGGGTGTGTTTGAGATAAGGTAAGGCTGTGTTTGTGTAAAGTCGGGGGCGTGTTTGAGCCATGTTTGAGTTGTGTTTATGTTGTGCTCATGACCGACATTACTGACCCTTGTCTATCAAGTAGCCGCAATACATCACACCTTCGGACCCTTTGATTCTGTATATGACGTGGAAATATAAACAACGTGAAGGCGATTTTGAGATAAATATAAATATGTATAAGCATGTCTCATTTTTTAAGTGTTAAAAATAAACTGGTATAAAATGAAAATGGTATTCATGTGTTCATAAAAACATCAGAACCATTTTTTTTAGTTATGAGAACTGTATAACTTGATTATATAATTCAAAATGAGAAGATTGCTATTATATGCATTTATCTAGAATGAAATATGAGTTAAAAATTGACCGCAGAACAGTAAAGTGCATATAGTTTCTACCTACCCTAGCAGACTTTGATCGACGATGTTTACACCCTAAAAACAGAGGGCTGGAAAAAAAAAATCGATTAAGACCGTCCTGCAATTCATATCTTCTGGGCCCCAAACAATGAAAGGGGGACAATGAAACAAAAAGCAATCCCGCAATTTAACTAACAAAGAAGAATAAAGATTTTAGATTTGGATACAAGCCATCAAGCGCTTATAGGTGGTAGAAATCAAAATAGATATTTGAAATTTTAAAATTCTAGCACAAAAAACACACAAATCGAAATATTTTAAACATAAAAGAATAAGAAAAACGATTAAGTTGGTCCGGATAATTAATTACAACGATAATCTCTGTCAGAAGATTAATTCTTTTCGTGTAAAAATGCAAGTCAGGTTAACTTGATCGATCATTAAAAAATTATCAAGCCTCCTTTAAATTTTATCGTCTTTATTCGAATGAAAAATTCTAGCGCTCGAAAATTGGAAATACTTTCATTGTACTGATAAAGACTTTTATATTTTTTTTTTCGTTTTAAAGTTGTTTGCCAACCAGGATAAAAACTCACTGGGATTCAGTAATCTCGAATATATAACGTAATAATTTATGCATAATATTGTAGACAGTAGTCACGACTTAGAATCTAATTAAAATAGATAATGTTTGCATTCCTCAGTAAAAGTTTAGCCACAGGCCACAGGCTACATGAAACTTTAACCATTATAGTTGGTGAATAACTAATAATATGAGCAAATATGTCAAATATTTTATTAGAATATTTCGCTAGGCAAAGAATGAAAACATGCAATTGTAACAATATCTTTGATGACACAATAAACTGATATTAAAATAGGAAAGTCGGTAAAATATACATTTTAAACATTAATTTATTGATTCTACTTCTGAACATAAAAAAAATGTCTTATGTTAAAATCAAAAAACGATTTTTTTGGTTCTACGTGATTTTATTATCAAGTTAGTGACAATTGTTTTTTGATTTTAACATAAGATATCATGGAGTTCTACAAAATAAATGCCATATCAATCAATAAAAAAAATGTACGTACATAAAAAATATTAAGATTGTTAGGTGTAATAAGTTAAAAATATTCTTTAATGTATGCTTTTTGATATTATTAATTAACATTTTTTTAATTTTCATTTTGTGCCGGAATTTCTTTTACTGTATTTAGATAGTTAAACTATTATTAGGTATGTAAGGTATTTCAGATTTTTACATTGCGTGATTGTAATTCAAAATGTCGACTATTATGCAAGATAGAAAATAAAATAATTTCTATAGTTTTTATTCTGACTACCTTAAGGGGCCTAACAGGTAACATCACAAAACACCCGGGTTTGAGAAAACAGCTTTTAATTTTTGTGATCGAACACGGACCTTCTTAGATAAATAAATAAAATTACTCGTATATCACTGCGCTTAAAAATATTATGATATTTAAATAATACAGTATTAAAAAGGACTAACATTTTTATGCAAGATAGGGTATTTCTGATTTGGTTGACTTAAAAGCTGCAATTAAAATTAGTGAATATTTACATATACCCCTAAAGATAGAAGATACCTGGTCTCATCTCAATACATCAAAACAAAGATGGCATGGCTAAGGGCTAAGGGTAAAAAGGGCGCCTTTTAATCAAAGAATCTCTTTCACATTTGTGTTATAAGTATTGCATTAGGTTTTTACTCTGTTATAAGAAATAACATTCAAGAGTTTAAGCTAGAAGCTACACAAAGAAGAGTGATCCTTGACAGCAAATCAAGATAAGTGTGATACAAAGGTAACTTTGATGAAACCTGAACCTCCCAGTCTAGTACAGTTTGAAGATAAAACTGATTAGGACAAAGGCAACTATGGAGTGGTGGGAAAGTGTTCCTAATTAGGATGTTATTAACGAAGGGAGTGAAGTATAAGTAGGCAGGAAGTCGCTAGTAAGGGAGGGTATATTAAGAGAAGAAAGGTCTTACTTTCGAGGTTGTTGGCGGCTTTCAGTGCTTTGGAACGATCCCTCAGAAGTGCAGCATACATGTACAGTAAGAACACCATGCTTCCAAAGTACAGGTACAAGTAAAATCCCTGGAAAATTAACAAACAATTAATCAGTTATAATACCGTGCTTAAATTGTGTTATTTATGCGTCTTCTATTGAAGAATTTCGCACGAAAATATTTTCACAATATCAACGTACATTAAATTCATGCTTGGAACTTATTATTATTTGTAGGTGTCTAAAAAGTAGATATTGTAAAAATTCAAACTTAATACGAAAGTCGTTGATAAACCACCTTAAACAAGCATTCTTATATCAAGGAAAATACTTGCAATATTATTATATCAAGGAAAATACTTTATTAAAATACTTTTAACAATGATTTTTGTAGGATCCACATCGAAAACAATGAATTATTTTAAGGGTTTACATAAGTTTTAAATGTAAGAGCAGGAAAAAATCTACATATTATTGGCAAGTGGCTTTGAATGAAAGAAATTGGGACGAATAATTAAATGGGAAATAATGATTACTTACTTCATAGAAAGAAGGGGGAATGTAAGTGGAGATAACTTCAGCCATAGGAAAGGCGATTCCCATCACAACCAGTAGCTTCCCGTACAGAGCTGATAGAGTGTCAGCTAGGGCATCGCCGCTGGAACAAAACGCTTCATTGAGATACTTTGTTTAATGAATCCGCCAATTCAAATCACAGCACGTGTATTGTTTATTGGAAAAGGCGATTTCAATCACAATCGGTAGCTTCCAATACATATCTGATAATCGCTAATGCATAGAACAAGTATAGTGAGACCTTGAGAATGAATCCATAAAAAAATTCTAAAAATATACGCTTCCTAGGGTTAATTTCATAACATCACTTATTATCAAATTCCACCGCCTTAAGACTTCAGCGCTTAGGCCAATACACGAAACGTGTGACGTAAATGTTTCGTGGTGACGTAGTGAGTGACGAAGTGAGTGACGTAGTGGGTAACTAGACACCTCAGACACGGTAGTATTTTTCAAGTATGGAATGTCACTTCTCTGAAATTCTTGTTCGAAGAGTGAGACACTCTGTTTATTGATATCGGCAATATAAATTACATTGGTGCGTTTATTGGTTATTGGGGAAGTGATCGAGTGGGATTGTCCTGTGATGTTGTGTTAATGTGATCCCTGAGTTAAGGAAACGAGCTGGGGGTCTTGATGGCATGTTAAAATCCTGATAACAATTAATTTTTACGAGACAGAAGAGGCACAACTACAAGAAGTCTGCCTTATTTTGCTGTAAATTTGATTTCGATGATACGCTGTTTGATTTCGATATTTCGAACTATTTATTTATTTTATTGTTTTTACGCCCATAGGGGTTTTACATAGACATTTCAAAATGATTACACAGTAGGTAGCTATTAATTACCGCCAGCGATGGCATCCAGACACTGTTCCCTAAAATGCACTAGATATGTGGTAAAAACATCAATATTGTTAGTATACTTGTTAGCCAGTGAGTTAGCACTGTAATTGGTCGATGATTGACTACAGTAAAATAGTGCATTACTACGCGTAACTTGACCAGGCACTCGTTTACTAATTAAATTTGTTAGTTGACAACAATCAAACATAGATTTTAATACTTTGAACAGAAAGAGCAAATCATTTAATATTATTCTATTTTCTAAATGTTTGTATATTCAATTATGCTATTAAATGGATAAGAATTGTAAAACACAAAATAAATTTATTGCATTTTCACCCCATATTACATAAATCAATCCTAAATTAATTAGAAATGGTGAATTTCATAAAAAAAAGTAATGTATTCTTTCATATAATTGCTTTAAAAGAATTGTGAAAATGTTCTAGTATTTTAGCAGACTTGTGGTTTTTCACATAAAAATACTTCGTATGTGATACCTTGCACTGGCGCTGTGGCGTAAGACTGATCATCTTACCTTCATATAACATACGATCAAGATTCACTGCATATTAGTAGCAGACTTGTGGGAATGTCTCAAGTATCCAATTTCATTAGTTGGCTGGGTGTTGGACTTGTGAAAAGGATTCTTATTTATGATTGCTTGCTCGTTAATTGGCGTGTGATTACATGACATACTCGTTCATTCTAATAACACAATATATAATTTACTCTTGACAAAAAGGTCATAGCGATTTCAAAACAGATAGGAAAAAAAAACGAATTAATTAATTATACGTTAAAACTAGATTTCATGAATCCAACTACAATTTTTTTGTGTTGAGTTAGACCTTTTGGCTTTCGATAGACCTTTAAGTGCCAGAGATGAGCAAAATAAAAATCGTAGATTTTCTTAGGTTTATGCACATATTTTTTCTTAGCTTTTAGCGGACGTGGATTTAGGAAGATATAAATCTTTAGGTTTTAAAGACACATACAAACATAAAAGCTTTTGGTTTTGAAGATGGATGAACGTTTCCAAAAAAACATTGGGTTTTACCTTTTATATAGCCTTGAAACATTACATCTGTAATGGCATATAAAATAGATTTTCAGGTCGGCTAAATCTGACACTAAGACACTAGGTAGATGGTAGGTGGCACTTACTTACGGAGCTTACCGCCCATTTATCCTGCCCGTCGTGATAAATGGACCGGGCTGAAGGGTGAAAGGTGCGAGAACGTTGCAATTTATCCGGTCTATTCCGAATAAAAGCGATTTACGGCATTCAACACAAAACACGAAGTCACGCTTTATTCAAAGAACCTTTTGGTTTGTTCCCCGATTAATGAACTAATGCGCCCAACTCGCGATATCACACTACTTTAATATTCAGCATAAAACCTCTTTTTGGTGTAGTATTCATTGCGTTGGAATAGGTACAGTAATGAGGTTTATGGTTCGATTTCTGCCAGTTCAATATGAAATATTTGTACAAAAAAGTTTTTTAAAATAAACTTCTTAATTTTTTCGTAATAAAAGCCATTCTCCAAATATTTTGTTTTTTTCTACAGAAAACCTCAAATAAGCACAACTTCTACATATTTTTTTTAGAAAAAACACACAACTAGTTACTTACCTAGCTTTTAATTTTTCATAGTACATATCAATCGTTCATAGTTCATAAATACATGGTGTAACAGAACTCGTAGTACAACCCGAAAACTGGTGAATCTAAATCGTATTTGGAGACAATTACAGAAACACCAGGCTACAATCATTGTTTAATGTTGCCAAATTAAACTCGAACCATCAAAGGTATTCTCTAGTCAACCGGCTACATATGATGGGTAACGAGTATAGCACAAGACTAGATTTTTTCAACATGTCGTTGTCATGTTTTAGGGGTGCATTGCTTGCTTGCTTGTCTGATCATATACACATAATCTTATGTACTTTATAATACTTACTAATTTATTAACAATTTTTTTTATTTTTCATTTTTAATCAAATTTTTTTTGACTTATTAAATTTTTTTAAATTATTCATTTTTCATATTTAATTAATTAATTCATATTAAGCATCTTCATGTAGTTGTCGCATCGTCAATATTGTTATTATAATAATAATAATGTGTTAATTTTGAATCGTCTTTCTTATTTGTCTTTTTGATTGTGCAATATGTAATTAAAAATGTGAATAATACCGGTCCCAAAATGAGTTTTTATAACTCCTGGGAATATAATACATGTATGTTTTATAAGATTTTTTAAAGAAATAAAAAAAATAAAAAAAATAATAATAATAATAATGATTATTATTGTTATGCATATTGTAGTCCTTATATTGTTGTGTTGTTTTGTTTACTATTATACTTATTATTGTAAAAGGTACAGAGTACCGTATATATGAAATAAATAAATAAATTGTGTAATATGACTTTTTAATCTGAGCTTGAAAAAAAAATTTGTTTTCTTCTCACAAAAGTTTTCATAAGTATGCCAGATTAAGTAAAATTGCTCAAATTCTTATTAAAACGTGTTTTTTTAATTTTGTTTTCTTTATGGATAGTATTAATTTGACTAAATACATGATATTATATATCAATTAGCAAAAAAAAAATATAGAAAAAAAATCAATTTCATACACAATTTTCTCGAAAACTAAGGGTCAAATAAAAAAATAAAAATCTACAAAATCGACTCCAAATATTATGTAGATTCACTGGTTTCCCGCTTGTACATCGAGTTTTGTTACACCCTGTATAATTAAAAAGGTATACAATAATTCATTTTTACATTGCAATAGCAGCTTAAAAAAAATTGAGGGATATTAATCTTCTTTAGAATGTAAGTACAAAACAACTATAATTTAAATTATAAGTATTAGGGACGAAATACATTGAAATGGTTAAGAACGGATTCCAATTAAAAATGTTAAACAAAAAAGGAAAGCCGTTAAGAAGTTCTCCAATATTTCCCAATCTGCTCACAATCAAAGAATTAACGAGCTTTTGATTAAAGTGAAAATACGATATTGAAAACCAAATCGAATTCAAGAAACGAATTAATATTTTCTACGAATTTAAAATAAAAGTAAATGATAACTTTGATTCTAGTTCACGGAGCAAATAAAATAAATTCATTTACATAATAACTTGTATGAAAAGTCCCTTTATATGGAATTCGTTCCAACTATTGTTTAAATTTATAACTTATCTAATTACTTTTAAATGACGTATTGCGTCGCGTCGATTTATCGACAACGCGAATCTCATGTAAAGTATCAGCGACAGCCTCTAGGTATACTCTATACACGTATACACGCTTGAGAAAAGCAATCTTTGGCAGGAAAATATTCGCATTAAACTTCGCTTCGACAGGATTCCAGCAGAAAATATATTAAGGATATGTCAACGGAAATTCAAACGTGGAGGAGCTATGAAAATTCACTATACACTTTCTACGTAGATAAATAATAGGTAGGTACCTACGAACCGTAGAAATAAATTTAGCTCAATAATAAGAGTATTTTAGTTGCCTAGGCGTAACATCTTTTTTGTAAAACTTTTATTCAGAAAAGAGTAATTTCAAAGTCCAAACTATGCACACTAACAGTATGCGAAAAAATGCAAAACTGATATTTAACGATTTTTAAGAATATTTTCTTACTACTTTGAGATGCTAATGAGGAAATCCACTGCTACCCGGAATTGAATTTTAAAAATGCTTTCGTGTAGACGCGAATATTTAAAAATTTTGAAGTGGGATGAAATATCCCAAAAACGCACGCAAAAATTAATAAAAAATGTTGAAAATAGCATTCATTTCAAAATCTTAAACAATGACGTCACTCCTTGTATCTAAGTGTAGTGTTTCCGGTTTCCGTTTTTAAACCCCCGTAGCCGCGTTCCATGGCATTTTAATATGGAATACAATCTACATACAAGCTTCTATTGCAAAAAAGATGGCCGCCATTCAGTCTCCCTAGAACAGCTGTTAACAGTATATGACAGTTGAGTCGACGGTATATTTTATCTGTGCTTCCCGCGTCAGTTTGCATAGATTTTTGACAGTTTTGTTACTGGCTTGAGAAATACCATGGCCTTAAACAACCCGTTTTATGACGTCACTCCTGCAAAAATGACGCAGTTAGTACATAGTGGTATTTAGCGCGGTATTTGAAATGTGCAACTTTAAAAAATCGTATCTTCATCAATAACTTATAAAAAAATAATTTTTTTTGTTTAGTCAAATAGTAAGTTTATAGAAAAAAATTACTTTAGAAAACAGTGGATTCCCTCATTATGTAGACTAGCAGATAACAAACTGTAAAGTGCTAGCACTGCGGGGCTTTTCGGTGCTTCCGCGCCTCGATTTTTGGTTGCTCCACCCTTAGTTGATTGGCTAAAAGTCCCAATAAATACACGTATTAATTAATCAATGGTCCCAACAAACAGAAACCTAATTTACGGAGGCTCACACAGCCGCCTGACCGAGGCCTGAGTAGAATCTGGAAGGACTGATGGAAGAAATCTATATGTTTTGCCCCTTGTAAAATCTTTAAAATGTCGAGTATTACCCCAGATATACAAAATTAAGATATTATTGGTAAATTAATATTCATTACATGTAATAACAATACAATTATCAACAAACTTTTCGAACTGTCACATAAACCTAATTGCTTGTGCAAAAAATATGGCATTATTGTAAGTAGGTACCTACTCTTAAGAACCGATGGAGATTATTTTTTCCGCAGACAACACTGAGATTTATTTTTTCGGCAGACATCACTGATGTACACTACTACTATCATTTTTACACTAATAATATAATAGATGTTTGAATGATTGATTTTCATCTTTCTCTATCTCGATAATAATTCTGAAAAGGGGTAATTACATTCGGTAAACAAATAAATAAATCCTTACTAATTTTGTGCTACTAGCCTCCATATCATCAGAACAAAGCGTTGGTAGATATATGTATTCATACTTTTTAGTATATTTGGTATAGGTCTATAGGCATAAGTTTAGGAGGAATAAAGGCCGCTTTTCTTAAGGAAACAATGGATGGGATGTACCACGAGTAATGAAGATCTCTATAATTGAGACTGATCAAGGATTAAGATAAAAGACGATCCTAATCCCCGCATCTCATTGGCCGAGGCAGAGTTTTTCAACCAATTACGGTTGTTTATTTTCCCAGGGATTGTGTTTTAATTACGTAAGCGGAGCTCAAGATAATTACCAATTTTCTGAGCTAAAATTGGAAACGAAAGCCGCTTTGGCATCTGAAACGCCATTTTTATCAAGATTGGATACCTACTACAGGTAAACTAACTAACTAACCATCACGCCATTTCCCCGAAGGGGTAGGCAGAGAGGATAGAACGCCACACCACTCTGTCCTGGCACACTTCTCTTGCTTCCTCCACATTCATACATCTTCTCATGCACGCACGTCGATTATTCCGACTTCTTACATGCCCACTTTCAAGCACTTGTTTTACTTGATCATGCCATGTCTTTCTCGGCCTTCCTCGACTTCTACATCCAGGCACAGTTGCATCATATATTTTTTTAGCCGTTCTTTCATCATCCATTCGCTCTACATGACCGAACCAACGTAAAAAGACTTTCTTAATTTTGTCGATAATGCTTATCTCAGCCTTGCATTCTGCTCTAATTTCAACATTAGTGCACCTATCATACATAGTTTTACCACACATTCGCCTGAGAGATCGCATTTCAACTGGATTCAATTTACTTTCATCCTTATTTTTCCAACTCCATGCTTCGCTTCCATACATAAGGGTTGGTACCAGAACTCCATTATGCACTGCCAATTTAGCCTCTTTTGATAAGCACTTATTAGATACTACCGACTTTAAGGCACCATTAATTCTGTTACCGGCACTAACCCTCCTTTCAATGTCCTTGTCCATATTTCCATCACTTGTGAACATGCTTCCCAGATATACAAATTCTTCCACCTGTTTCAAGCTATCGCCATTTACTACAATCTTACACTTAGTCATATTTTCATTTCTTTCAAAAACCATCACATTTGACTTTTCCACGTTCATTAATAGATCACTCTCCTTGCACACATCGTAAACCTTTGTAACCAAGGACTGCAATTCTTCTTCGCTATCAGCAAGAAGCACTGCGTCATCGGCGTACAAAAGGCAACTAACAATCATACCACTCATTCTCGCTCCCACGCCCATATTTTTCAACTCTTTCATACAATTATCCATGTATATGTTAAACAACCATGGTGACATCACACATCCCTGTTTGACTCCTTTTGGGGATGTCAAACCACGACGTGAATGACCCATTTACCCTTACACACGCTACACTGTCTTTGTACAAGGAAGCAATAGCGCGGACAAGGTTGTCGTTCACTCCATACTCAGATAAGACCATCCATAGCTTTTTCCTATCAACACGATCAAATGCTTTTTGCAGGTCAACAAAAGCGCAGAAAAGCTTCCGGTTTTTCGCCAAAAACTTAAAGTTAATTATTAATATTACCTACTACAGGTAATATTAATTAACTTTAAATACTTAATAAAACGTGATTTTCACGATAATTAAACCAAAATTCAAGATATTATTTCTGTACCTGGGAAGCATAAGACATCATGTCTATTTTTACCAAAAATAATATTTCAAACCAAAACTAATGTATTTTTTTCTATATCAAGGGTTATTACACTGCGCAACTTCTCAAGTCACGTCCGCGTCTCTAACGAAAATACTTAATTAGAATAGCGACAGAAATAATTATAGCCTAAGACTATTTCCTAGGATTTTAGAGAATAGCTAGGTGAATCTAGCTACATTTTCAAGAGAGTAACTACCCATAATAGAGCCACTCAGCGGTTACGCACATGTAATATATTATGTAAGAACGTGACTTTTCCAAATGCAAGTTTTATTCCCGCGAATGATTTATCCAGAGAACGGAGTCAGGTTCCCGGGGGTATCACCTCTCGGTCTATGTTCCTTATCCCGTAGGCCGCCCAATATCTAACGCTAGGGGTTGGGGGAGTTCAGAGACCCCGGCAGACTTATTCTCGCGCCAATGTGACCGGGAAAACGAGAAAATACAGCCGGTTTTATATGAAAGAAAGGAGGGAGAAAGGGATAAAGTCGGGTGGTCGGAATAAGTCTGAAAAGGGCGGGAAAACGTAAAATTATCACGCCTCGTGTACGAAGCTGCACCACTGGTCGGTCAGCGGAAAATGTACGTAGCAACAGTTGCGCTTGCGGCGGATTATAGCCCTTAGCTATTCCTATATTAACTTGGGTAGGTGCACGCAGTAAACTCAAGTTAGCGTGACAGGAATACACAAATGAAAAAGGACACCATTTTAGAAAAGCCGTAGGAGCGCTTGAAAAATCGGATTACTGTAAATCAAACAGAACGCGTTTCTTTTTACCCTTTTACACGAAACAGGTCCACAAAAATGAACGTTATTTCTATTATATGTATAATATTTGCATGTTTACATAAATGTATATTTGAATAAATGTTTAATTAATTTAAACTAACTTAAATCTGACACTAGCACACAGTTTTTCATGCAGTTTTACCTTTATACGGACCGTTTTCAGACTGCACAGAAAACTGTGTAGTAAACTGCGCCATATAAAGATAGCTTAAGGCTTAAGACTGATTATCTTACCTTTACAAAATAAAAATGGTCAAGATACATTGCACAAACACACCTAATACCTATGCACCATTATGTGCAAATAAGGGAAAGTAGTAGTCGTAGTGACCATCTTCCAGATGTACTCGGTGAAGCTGATGGATGCGGGCCTAACGTGAGAGGAGGCGTGAGAGCTGGCTGGCGATACGGTCTCCTGTCCACGTCCACATGCTCCATATAGGAGCAAACGTGGCGAAAGAAGAAGAAAAGTAGTAGTAGTAGTAGTAAATTGTAATAATTTTCGCTCTCAGGTGGGTGGGTGACCCTTAAAATCACTAGATGTTTACCGCATTTTGTAGGATTTCCGTCCTGAGATTTTGTCTGCTCCAATAAATCATTTTAATAGTGTAAAAAGGTGGCTGGTAGGAGGAATGTGTGGCTTATAAGGAAGGAGTAGTAAAGAGGTTAAGTCGAGTGGAAACATAGTCTTTGTGTAAGGATAATATACGGGGACATTTACCCTGAACGGATTGGAATTTAATCCTTAATACGGTTCAGAGAAAGATCACGTGTTTTTGTTGAACTGAGATAAATCTCTATACAGTCAAATATTTTTACCAAATGCACTGGAGTATACAATGATATAAAACCAATTTTTTAAATGTTTTAAAAGATTTATAGTCAAACTTAATGAATGATAGTAGAAACCTACTTTGCGTGGTTGGGGTTGATAATTTTATGTATACGTATTTGAGTAATTTTAGGTCGACCATTTTTGGTGAAAATAATTGAAACCATGCATTTTTCTTCGAGTTACTTATATTTTGTTTCTTAATTTCGAAAGATTAGATAACCTAGAAGAAAATGCATGGTATTACCTGTTTTACTATTATAAATGATGGACCCACTGAAAACGATAGACTTTTTCGTCAACGACAATTTAACACGCATTTTAAAATAAAACATCAGTAATATTATTGATGTTTTATAAGAATAATCAACCTTTCTGTTAAAAAAGGAATACAGTAATACAGTAAGAACCCAAAATTTTCGACAAATTATTCTTACTTGCCTGATAAATCATTCGGCGTCCGATACTTTTATCAGGACGCCGAAATATATTACCAGATGACCGAGTAATTATTATTAGGACGCTGTGTAATATACCACGACGATGTGTAATATTATTAGGAAGCTGGGAATTTATCAGGCGGCTAAAAATAATTTGTGTAAAATTTTACTAATTCTATTACTACTTTCCCTTATCCGCACCCAATGGTGCAGAGGGCACTGTATTGATACATTGATGGGAAGGCTGGAGGAAGGAAGGCTTTAGGGGTCTCATTATTCTGTCTACTACCGCAGAACAAGGAACAACCCTCACCTACAGGTTCGTACCCCTTTATATTTTATTCATCAATATTTTTATTGATAGTATAATCCGTAACTTTTTTTTAGTGAAAATTTTTATTTTCGTCAAAAAGGCTCTTATGAATTTATTAAATTAAATATCGTAAATTGAAACATGGATATAATTACAATATGTAGTCAAAAATAAAATAATACATCTGTTCTTGTATTGTTGGTTAAATTTAAAAAAAAACTAATTTTCTAACACTCCCACTATTCCAAAAAGGTATTTTTACGTCTGGCGTTTAAAATAATTGCAACCTTTTTTAAAACCAGAGATTTTTTCTTTATTTTTTTTTTTATTATTATTTGGAAAATAGGACGACTCTAACAAATAGGATACTTATTACCTCCACAACTACAAATGCATAGTTTTTTTTTTGGTTTTTTCTCAATGAATCTTGTTAATTTTTTGCACGAAGCGAGGGGATCAGTCTTACGCTTCAGCGCCAGTCCTAGGCATTTACATTTACCCTTCCGACAATTGACTATAATCTATGATCGACTTTATGGTTTGCATCGCTATTTCGTGGTGCCAGACAACACCGCAGGATTAAGGCGATAATATTGTAATATCGTGAAGGGTGGCGAATTATGTATGTGGGTATATCACACTAGGATTATTCGTTATTACTATTGACACTTGGACAATGGAGTGAATCAGTGTATTGATCTCATAAGAAGGTGCACGTATACGACAATTTTGGGCGTTTTAATTTTATTAATGTGTGTGCTGCTTAGCTGTGCATGGCTCGTTATTTGACATAAATATAATATGTTTTTTCATTTTTTATATCCCAACAGAGATTAGGTAGAATTCTTTCAAATTCAGGAATATGGATATTTCGAGCGTTTACAGGGCTTATGACCTGTCATTTGATTTGTGTACAAGTATTTGAACACGCCCAAAATGTTTTATAAAATTCCTGGTCTAAATATAAGTAAAATAAATTGCAGTCATCTGCAGGCGATTACTAGTGATTAATTTAACTCGGTCAGAGTCTTAATTAATAAATACTTAACTTCAATATCAATGCATACATGGATCTATTAACACGCTGGTGAATGCTTTTCGATTCGTAACATATATACAAAATCAAAAATGTTACCAGCGGTGCGATTCTCTTAAGGTTTTAGACAACGTCTGCGCATACGAATTCAGTACAAAATCGTATGCGCAGTAGTTTGAAAAACATTAACAGAATCAAAGCACTGGTGTGGATATTCGCTAATAAGCGGAATGGGGAATGTTTGTAGTACATAAAGTGGCCACTTAACCAGCCAATGACAGGTCATAAGCCCTGTAAACGCTCAAATATCCATATTCCTGAATTTGAATGAATTCTACCTCATCTCTGTAGGGATATAAAATTGAAATATATACCTACTCCCGTCTTGGGATAAATCCAGATTTGTGTATTTGAAGTATTATTATATTATAAGTATTTGAACACGCCTAAAATGTTGTATAAATATAATATGTGTAATAAGGCGTATTTTTTTAAGTCATATATTATAAGTAATAACAAAAAATCACAACTTATTAAATGATTAAAATGGATTAAGAAGAGTTGAAAACTGCATGTAAAAAAGTTGATTTGTAAGGAACACAGAAGAACAAGGGACGCAGAAACTTTTGGTATCTACTGTCTTCCGGCGTAGGCGTTTCCATGTACTATACTACGTACTCCGAGAGAGCCTTAACCATGCGTACCTATTTTACAAGGCATCAGGTTCTCGGCGTCCTGGACGTCCGCTGTTGACAATCCGTCGCAAACGTCAAAACTGCGGGACGTGGATCTGACCTAGGAGGGTGCCGGGAACTGGCGGCCGAGGCAATTTGTGGAATCCATATGCTCCACATAGGGAGCGGATATGGTATTGTGATGATAACGATGAAAATTTATTTTTTTAATGCTGAAACTTTTAAGCTGGCTACTCACACGACAGACATCTTACCAATGCTGGTGGAGGGGGTAGCCATGTGTGAGTAACAGATTCTCAATCAGCCGTGTGATGGCTAAAACGCCATTAAGTGAACAAAAAAATCAATACATTTAAGAACAAAAAAGGTGAAATTTTTTGCCTCTATAAGCTGTGAAGATTGGAAGTTTTTTTGTGAAATTTTTTTGTAAAGAATTCATGAATAATAATAATAAATTAAGCCGATTTATATAGCGCCGTTTTTATGAAATTATCATCTCAAGGGCGCTCAACTGTTAGTTTAAACAAGATGCAGCATTTTACTCCTTTTTTGTCGTAGACTAAATTTTATTTGGCTTTTTAGCCATCGGACGGTAGAAATGGCGTTTTCTCATTCAGGAAATTTCGTTATATACGTGTTTCCTTGTAATGAGGCAGTGTCAGTGTAGTGGTGAGGTGTACTCACGCTCCGATGGTGTGTATGTGTGCCTGGGGGGCGCGGGAGGGGCGGCGCGGGGGCGGGGGCGGCAGCTGTACCCCGTGGTACAGGGCCGGGGGCAAGGACAGCATCGGGGTGGGCAATCTGAAACAAAACAAATCGTTATATTTAATTATTCATTTATTAATTTCCCTATGTAGAGCATATGGATGGGGTCCACTCCAAAAACTATTGCTATTGGCTGCGTGTTTCCGTGCGTCTTTCCAAGTCGAACGGGCACGGGTAAAAGTAAACATCTGATGGAGTGAGTACATATAATTTATTTTTTGGCGTTAGGGAATTTTATATAAATTATCTCACATTTAAAATTTCAAGAATTATACATGGTGAAACAAAATTCGAGGTACAAGTGGGAAACCAGTGAATCTACGTCATATTTGGAGTCGATTTTGTAGAATAGTTTTTTTTATTTGACCCATAGTTTGCGAGAACATTGAGTACGAAGTTGATTTTTTTTCGATAAAAGATTAATCATATATCCATTATTTAGTCAAATTAATAGGATCCATAAATAAAAAAAAATAAAAAACGGCATTTTAATAAGAATTTGTGCATTTTTACTTAATCTGCGGAACTAATAAACGCTTTTATGAGAAGAAGAAAAATCTTTTTTTCAAACGCAAATTTAACAGTCATAATTCGACTCCAAATATGATGTAGATTCACCAGTTTTCGGGTTGTACTCCGAGTTTTGTTATTCCATGTACATAATAGTTAGGTACCCATGTTTTTAGTAAATTTAATTAGTGAAGATAAATAGTAGATAAGAACATTTCCATAAACTATGATCCTAATTCGTTAATCGTGATGAATGAACTAAATTATTAGAGGTTCTGGTGTCCTGGGTCATACGCAGATAAGGAGCATCAATTTAATTCACCGAAAGCTCCAGAGATGTTTATTTCTTACATTTAAATAAAAAAGTCTTATGGATTAAAACTACTTTATCCGCACCCAATGGTGCATAAGGCATTGCATTGACACCAAGTGCAGTGCATCTTGATCATTGTATTACACTTGAAGGTAAGATGATCAATCTAAAGCCAGGGAATCACACATAAAGTATTAATGTGGAAACTGGAGTAAAATATTTCATATGATGTAGGTACACTCTATGTATCTTATAAAAAGCGTTGTGTCGTGAATGTGTAATTATTAATTTACTTTGTGCATTGTGCTGTGCACTTAATTGGTGCTACGCTATGTATATTGACTTGAAAGATTACGGTAAATTTATTATACATAGCTCTGTGTGCATAACATTAAAAAATAAATACATTTTTATAACAACAATTTTGAAAATGAATACAAATTCTTGTAGACAAATTACTGGATTAATACCCATGCTGGGCTGATATCAGATATTATATTGAAATCCCAACAGAGACAGAGAAACTCTGGGAACGAGTGTGGGCTATCTAGGCGTTTACAGGGCTTATGACCTGTCATTGGCTGGGTAAGTGGCCACTTGACGTACTACAACATTTCCCCATTCCGCCCATTCATACTGATAACCATATATGACAAGTTTTTGGAACTACTATATATTGAACTCGTCTTCGTCGTTCCGCTTTACCGGAATGAACGTCAAGTGGGCCACCTAACCCAGCCAATGACAGGTCATAAGCCCTGTAAACGCCTAGATAACCCACATTCGTTTCCAGAGTTTCTCTGTCTCTGTTGGGATATCAATAATATATAAATAAATTATTTAGTATTGAGCATCCAAAAACTACTTGTATGGTGTATAGGGCACAGCATTAAAAAAAGAAGGCAAGATGATTAGTTTTACACTTCAGTGCCAGTCCGAATTCACCGGGAAGCATAAAAATGATAAAAGTCGAGAAGAACCTACGCTTGAAGGAACCGTAGAAACGATTTTCCTAAATCAAAATCATATCTGGGTTTTTCTCCTTACTCTTAGGAATCTACTTATTTACGTGAGTGTCACTTGACTAATATAACGGTTATGAGATTACTGGTTAAAGTTAACGGTATTTAGCTCCAGAACGACTGGGGACGGCTGGGAGCACCAGAAGATTAAGTCCACGTATGTCGAGACTTGAACTGGGGTGAAAGGTGACACACATTAACTATGATTAACGTTATACGCGTGTTTAGATGCGGGGAGATTAACGGACATCAGGATGAAGATGTCGTTAATTTTAATGGGTTAGGGTTTATCTGGTGAAGGAAGTGCCCTGCAAGTTTGTGATAGAATAATCAAGTTTGATATCTAATTCAAATTAAAAAACGTAAAAGCGTTATCTTGTGACTCATTTTCGTGTCAGTCAATTTTCACGAAAATCACTTGTTTTTATTTATTTACAGCCAACAGGCATACACTTTATTTTATCGATTGATTCGGCATTCACTGTGTAACACTTCATAATGAATTATGACTAAATAAATCTATGTTATGTGTTACTAATTTTAATTTATTCTATCGAAATAGAATGACCTGTCTTTTCACCAGAATTTTACTTCCGAAACCGGGTAGTGTTCAATCTATTTCTATAGAATGAATCAATTAGTAACAAATAACATAGTTTTATTTAATCAAAATTGTTGAATTATTGTTAGTTAATATTACTACATTTCTTTATTAGGTATGTAATTAGTATTTTTTAATAAAAAATCGTACGGTATTTGGACATATTTGTTTCAATTTGTAAATATAATTTTAAATACGGAAACGGGTGATGGCCCAGTGGTAGCGTCGCTGTGTCTGAGTCTAGAGATCCCCGGTTCTAATGCACACTCCGCCACGACTTGATTCCTATTTTCACAAGCCGCATGGCTTTATTTATAATAGTACTTACAAATTGAGATATGTGCAAATATTGCATACTTTTCTATTTTAAAAAAATGATGCCTAAAATTGAGTAAAAAAATAAATTACGTATTGATATTTGTGAAATATTCCAATACTGTAAGTTTAAGGGATTATTTGCGATGTCACTTTTTCTACTCTGAAAAAGGCTTTTTCTGCGCAAAGCCAACCTGTTACCCTACATCCTACAAAAGGGCTCGGTTGATTGACCTCTGGGGAATATCCCATAAAATCCTATACAGTGTACACGTTTATTTTACAAAATCAACCCACTCAATTTCATTTTCTTTTTCCGCCACCCTTCTGAGTGTCAATTATATGAAATACTAGAGATATTTTATTAAATTTTAACGAGCTTTGTCTTGGAGAGCTACAGAATATTGATTTAATAAAAAAGATTGAAATATTATTATCAAATTATATCACAGAAAACGCATAAAAGACAGGAGTTTTAAGATTACATAAAACATGGGTTTATATTCTCATTACATCCTAATACAACTGTACATAAAAATACAACTCACTACATAAATAACAAAAGTATAGAATCCATTATATATAGCTATGTAATCAAATGACTTGATATCCATACCACTTTATAGAGAGCACATACGTACTCGTATTTCGGTAAATAAACTTGTTTATTAACTGAAATTATAAGTAAGTTACAAACAACTTGAAAGAACGACCTGTTAAGTACTTGGAAATAATGAAAGGTAAATTCATTGGAAGTTCAAGAGAAAGTTCGGGGAAAAGTAGGCTTAGGGAATAAACTTGGCTCAAATACAGTAAAAGTTTAGTTTGGGGATGCAGGGTGGTGTTAGAGACGAGAAGGGCAGCCAATGAATAACAATATTTCACACTGTCATCCGCAGTTTAGTATGCCGCGGAGCCTTTCAAACTTCGCCAGCAATTTGCATTACGGCTGAATGAGTTTACGACTTTGCTACTTTATGTTGAGAGTTGCAACGACTTGCCGCCGAATCAATACATTTAATTAAAATGTTTTCAGGCATTTGATTTGAAACATCGTTAACAAACGTTTTCAGGAGATCATTCTGATACGCTGAGAGAAACACTTTATCGGGAATTCTGGTAAAAAAGGGATCTAATAAAAAGAAATGAAAATATAGACAAATATTTGTCCTAATGTTTTTTTAATGAATTCCTGTATATCTTTTGAATTTCACAACGCATTCATTATTCTTCCCGGAACTTTTTGGTTTTTATATAACGTTTTTTGTATGGTAATACCACAATATACTAATTTTATCAAAACAAGCGTTTTATTAAAGAGGTTGTTTTCTATAAAAAAAACAATTACATATACTTTTCTATGAACCAACGTTTTAAGTACCTATTTATTTTTGATAGGTGCATTTATAATTTACTTTATTTCATGTATTAAAGATTATGATAATATTAAAAAATTACGTCAGATTCCGTGTCTCTTTCCTTGATTCTATTTCAGACGATAAAAGAAGGAGGAAAGAGAGTCGGAAAATTTATTTAAAAGTTCGTGATATGCAGAGGCATATAAAAATATTCTATTAATGACTTGATTCTGCCAGCGAGATGAAGTTAAAATGTTTATTTTTGCTGTTTATTGCTTTACAGGAAGTCATTGGCACATTAATGAAAGGGCAAAATAAATAAATAACGGTTAAATCGCATGTGCCACGGTTCCGGAAGGAAAATGGGAACAAAAACGTCACAATTTATTAGCAGGAAGGAGGAGGATAAAAAGTACGAGAGATTACATCCGGTTTTATGTTTTCCATTTGTAAACAGAGCAGGACAAGGGACAGGGCGTGCGTAGAATTAAATTATTCACTAAAACAAAGAAATTATTATTATATAATTCACTCCAGACGTTTATGAATATTTTGCTTACACAGACATTTTGTAAATGTAAGCCATTTTTTTACACACCAAAAATATTTCATTCGCATTATTTCAAGTTCAACAAAGTCATACACGGAACGATTCTTGTTTCATGAATTTAAAATAAAGTGTGACGTATAACACATTAGTGTTACTCAAAAAACACAAATATGATTATTAATAATTAAAGAAAAGTAAAGAGTGAATACAACATATTTATGTAGAGCATGCTTCAGGGAAATTCCACAAAACATTGTGATTGAAAAATTGTGTAGCAAATATTTCACTAAATTCAGTAACAAGCAGAATACTAAAAATGACAATTTTCACAGTAATGGCTTTTTAACGATTTTAGATTTTCTTTTAGGTGTTTTCCACGGAATTTCAATACAGCTTTCTTCACAATATTGTAAAAACATATGTGGCCTTCTTTACTCGGGTGAGCCTTATCCATTGTAATAATGTATGGGTAAGTCAGACCAGCCCTTCTGCCAACACCCACAACGGCAATCTGAACATTTATTGGATCCTATTCACCCTTAGTTCAGGGAGATAACTTTCACTCTACACATAGGAGTAACGATATTTATAGGGCGTACTGATCAGATACTGACCCTTATTTTGTGCGTCCGTTGGTATGTAAGCAGTTTGTAGGAGAATCATCATTTTCATCATCATCATACCATATATATTCCACAAACTACCTCCAGGCCAAGCGATCGACCGCCAGCTCCAATGCATCCTCCCAAGTCAAGTCCACGTCCCGCAGCTCTTACGCAAACTGCCGGCGAATTGTCAACGGTGGACGTCCAGGACGCCGAGAACCCGATGCCTTGTAAAATAGGTAGTTAAGGCTCTCGGGAGGCATACGTAGTATATGGCCTTGCCAGCCGAAACGCCTTCGCCGGATGAGAGTGTAGGAAAATGCGGGTTGCAAAAATAATAAATAAATTTAAAAAATATGATACCGAGCAGTTTCAGGATTTTTATTGATTTAAAACGCATTAAAAATCAAATTAGGCATCCGGATATACTCGTACGATCAGCTAAGAACTTAACATAATTATGTACTCAACATAAATACTTATGTATATAGCAATTTATTAGCTACAACCAGTTAATTTTCTTACATTAATAATATTATGATACCCAACAGTTCTATTTTAAAATACATTTTTGACGTGATAACGTCTAATAAATCGATGAACGCCGGCTGCACACACGAAGCATGACTCATCGTCACGTTCCGCCTGAGCCGAGTGTGCAAGCGAGAGCGCGGAACAAGCGATAGAGAGGCACGATCGGCCTAAGCGTTCGGTTTATGACGCATCTATCTCTCTTCCACTCCATCGGCCGATGCGTCGAGTAGAAGAGAGACAGCAGCAGCACACAAGCTACAAAGTGAAAGTGAAATTAACGAGTGCAAAATTTTTTTAATTTATGGAAAAAATTGTAATTTTCAATTAACTCCTGTTTTGTATTATACAAAATAATGATAATTTAGTACTAATAATTCAATTCAATTTATAAAAGTATGCTATTTTTCATTAATGTTTTCTTATGACGTTATCACTTAAAATTATCGTCCGTAAACCGACTTTACAGACAACCAAAAGTTTTTTAAAATTATTTATGCTGTGATAGGTGACTAGGTACTACTAGTTTCCTTATCCGCACCCAGTGGAGCATAGGAAATTGCATTAGTACAATAAATGCATTGATTTTTGGTCATTTGTTACACGTAGGCAACATGATCAGTCTTTCGTTACAGCACCAGTCCAAGGTATCATCTTTATAATGTGAAAAACCACATGATAGGTATCACCAATTGTTTTACCTAGTAAATTATAACACAAACCATTTATTATTATTGTATAATGAGTTTTGCTGTGAATTCTCAGATTTATAATCTCGAATCTGGTGAATAGTTGGGTAAAATTTGGTTTATCGCGCTTTGGGGCTGTGATGAATAGGAATAAACTATTTCCTAGGAAGTTCCCTTCTCCTCGGGGAATAGGAAACGGGATAGCGTAAACAAACGGAATTCTTTCACGAACTTCAGCCAACATCCCTTTATATTTACTTTGTGGAAGTACGAAGTATTTACGCATAACGCTACTGAAGTATGCGATAGGAAACACCCTTAGGAATTACAGGGTGAAGTACTAACAACACAGGTCAACATGGTTTTTGTAAAATTGATGAGAAATTCGCTTTTTGCGCTTCATTTTAAATAGTTTTTTAAACGCGTTTTTTCAGAAATGGCTCAGCTTCCTCAATAAAAATATGAAATCTGTTCAACTGTACATAGATGAACTCTTGAAAGCCAATGAAATACTACCGTGTAACATTTCCGTTTGGATTTTTATTCGGAAAATTTGGGTGCAGTAAGCGATGAAAAAGGACAGAGGTTTCGCCTTAAAACTACTGCTGGTCTTAAAAAGAGGTGATACTGCAGAAACACAAAAGAGTAAAAAATTTTAAGTTTTTGTCGGTGTAGCCTCATACAATATATATTTTAATTCATATAATGCTCAGTAATGTCTTCGCATATATTTACATAGTTTACATATTTATATGAAATAAATAAAATATTGTAAACAAATATTGTCTCAAATATATTATTGAAAAACAAGGATGAAAGTAGACTGAATGCTGTCGTAATGCGATCTCTCAGGCGAATGTTTGGTAAGACTATGTATGATAGGTGTACAAAATGTCGAAATTAGAGCAGAGTGCAAGGCTGAGATAAGCATTACGACAAAATTAAGAAAGGG
This sequence comes from Micrasema minimum, assembly GCA_022494985.1. Lineage (NCBI taxonomy): Eukaryota > Metazoa > Arthropoda > Insecta > Trichoptera > Brachycentridae > Micrasema > Micrasema minimum. Next base: position 37,189 of record JAGVSP010004136.1, read on the forward strand.
CTTTTACGATGGTTTGGTCGTGTGGAGCGAATGAGTGATGAAAGAACGGCTAAAAGAAGTTTATGTGCAAGTGTGCCTGGATGTAGAAACCGCGGAAGGCCGAGAAAGACATGGCATGACCAAGTACGTCAAGTACTTGAATGTGGTCATGTGAAAAGTCGGAATAATCGGCGTATGTGCATGAGAAGATGTATGAATGTAGAGGAAGCAAAGGAAAGTCTGACAGGACAGAGTGGTATGGCGTTCTATCCTTTATGGGCGGCGGAATGGCGTGATGCTAGTTAGTTAATATTGTCTCCTTTACTCCCTTAACAACGTTAAACCAGAAGTTTGCTGTGAAAAGCTAGTAAATAGGATTTAAACGAAAACGAAAGCACTTTTACTGCGGAATACAAGACATAATGTTCAATGTTGGTATCCTTTGCATTTTTAAATAAAAGTTAAACAATTTATTTAATTTGCACCAGCTTTTATAAGCTAGTTATACATTTTATTATTCTGGATTGATGCTTCATACGTGACCAAAAAAATATTATTTACGTCAGGGGTATTGGCCGAAACATCCCGTAACTTCTATTCAGTTTCACGTACGAACACGTGCACTGTTGGATATTCAAATTGTATGTGTCACTGCAAAGGATTCGAATTCAAATGCACTTTAAATGGTCATGAGTATGCAACGAAAGGCTTACCGGACCGAATTTACATACGTGCTGTCGGTGTGAATCATAAAATATACAAGACAAGATCGTACCAAATGATATAATGTCATGTTTTAGTACTTCTGAAAGGCTTTTAATGTGTCGTTTAATCACTTAACAGACTGTAAAAAGTTTTTTATTAGATGTAGGCATGTTTATAGCGATGACAAGATGTATAGATCACAACTGCAAACATATACAGATCAAATACAAAATTCTACGATTCTTGTTTTTATTCAAAACATGTGTAATGTAATATTTATTTATTTATTTGTACATATACGCCCGATGGGCACATTACATTAACATTAAAACGATAAAAGTTACATTTATTAAGATTACATGTACAAGAAAAATAATAATAACAAGCATGTTAAAATCAATTTAAATCTTTAAAAACAAGTTGAAAAAGTTACAAAACATATGTATAATAAAAAAATGCAAGCCAAGTTTAAAAATAAATTTTTTGGTATATACTTATAATTTTAACTTATTATTTAACAAAAAAAGGAAATCACAACAATCGATTACTATTTAAACGATCTGTCATAAATTGGGATAATATTGCATGCTTATAGCTTTGCAGAGTGTTGAACAATATGTCCGCAGTCTCTTCATATTTATTAGCCCAATGAATGCAGTCGTGGTATAGTCGAGCCACTGTGTTGGCAAGATGTTGATCCGGGACAATGGAACAAGAACTTACACCTGGTATTTACTGAAGGCACTCTAAAATTAATCAATTCTATTATACTAGGGACATCATAGTAAGAGATTTATTATTTTATATATAACTACTAAATCATTTACAGTTCTCCTTTCGGAAAGTGAGGTTAATTTTTAAAAGTGATAGTAAAAAATCATAATTTGCATTTTGCACAGGTATGTTTAATTTAAAATTAATGAAACGTAGGAATTTATTTTGTACTTTTTTCCAAGTTGTAATGAGGAGTAATGTATTTGTATGTATGAATGTGTATAATGAGGAGACCATATTGGAGAAATGAATTCCATATAAAAATATAAAAGTGTATAATTTGACGACAGAAGATATGGAAGTTTTTTTTATATACATGGAGTAACAAAACTAGTACAACCCGAAAACTGCTGAATCAACATCATATTTGGAGTCTGTGTAATTTGGAGAATGTGTAATATGACTTTTTAATATTAGCTTGAAAATTTATTTTTTTTCTTTTCATAAAAGCTTTTATTAGTTTAATAAAAACAAAAATACTGTTAATGGAAAAGTCAGTTTAGTAATGAATTTTTCAAGAACTAAAAGCATTTTTTTGTAAAAATAAGATTACTAAATTTTCTTCATACTTCAATCTGGGCCTATTATCGATCATCTCAATTTGTATAGCAAAACCTGTTGTTCTCTTCTAATTATATATCAACGTCATGAGAAGATAAAAAAATGTACATCTTTTATCATATTTGTACAATATAATACGGATTATATCGGAATTGATTGATCTGTACAGGCAATAAACAGAATCCAATTAACTATTCCCAATTGGGTAATTGGTAATAATGTCTCAATGTCTATGGGGTAGTTCATGCAACTGCATAGCACCATGATAAGGCTTCAACTGACGACATAACTGCAAATTGATTGGTTTGAAAAGGCTTCATAACAATGGAGTGTTAAAATAATATGCTGAAACCTTGAAGGATATTTACACATATTATATTAGTATATGCCTTAACGAATGTTACCGGTGCGCGGTGCGACAGTTATTATTATTATTATGGATAATTTATATAGCGCCGTTTTTGTATAAATATACCTCGTAAGTAAAGTAAGTACTTAAAGCATGTTATGTAAGTATACATAAGATGACGTTGAGGGCGCTGTAGATTTCCACATTAAAAAAAATGGATGGTAAAACAGAACATCGGATCTAACGTTAAAAAAGCGAAGGTACATTGATTTGAAATATCAAATGGAATTTTTAAAAATTAATTAACACTCAGAGGAACGGATCTAACGGTGACCAGTATGAAGATGCCCGTAACTGTCTGGTTGAATCGAGTGCGGATCTTAGAGTTATTCCGGATTTATTGAAAAGCTTCAAAAAAATTGTCGCATATATCTACATCAAATTCTATAAGGAAAAAATAACGGGAAGCCTTGTTTATTCGATTTTAAAAAATTATCAGGATAACTCAAGGTGGCATAAGTAGGTATAGGCCAAAACCAGAGACATGTTAAATTAACTAGACAAGCTATTTCGAAGTAAAAATTTATGTTTCATTTGTATTTTGCAGTGAAAGAAAGACAACTAATATGATCATTATCTCTCCACCTAATCTGGACTGACAAGGGACGGAGGAAAATACATTGATTTAATCATTCGTGATTTCATTCTGTTTCCCTCTAACAAGTTGAAATTGAGACAATTGCCTAAATCTGGACATGACAAGGGACGGAGGAAAATAGCTTATTGATGAAAATTTAATATCATTGGGCAAAACGTGATTTTTCTAGCTTTGGGACGTCCGTAAGCAGAACTTCTTACTTACCTATGGGGAGATTCTATGTGGACATGATGCGTGGAGCACGACGGCGGGGGCCCGCTGCTCCTCCTGCTCAGGGTGTCCGGGGACGGCGGCACGGGGGGCGGCGGGGGCGGCGCGGGGGTGCCGGGGCTGCCCGCGCCCCAGCGAGGGTCGGGAGCCCCCGCTCAGGTTGTTGCTCGGGATGGAGAAGCAACTGTAACAAAACAAAAAAAATATTAGCATTTTATTTTAAATAATTAACATTATGTGAGGGTACAGATCATATTGCCTTCATTTAAGAATATATCAAGATACACATTAAATGGTGTACCAATGATGTGCAATAACATCATAATGTATGTAGAGAGCTAGGTAGCTGCAAGACAAGTTGTGGTCTAGCCTTCGGATAAGTAAATTCTGCCAATCATACCTGGAGTACTAAAATCAAGTTAAACCGTGAAGGAGGCTGGTTCCAATCCATCCATGCACTTTGTAGCTGCAAGATGAGTAGTGGGTACAGCCTTCCGGAAAGTTAAATTTTGCTTAGTACTACTCAGGGTACTAAAATCAAGTTAGATCTTACTAAAGGGGCTAGATTCCAAACCATCCATGCGCTTTGTAGCTGCAAGATGGTGGTCTAGTCTCCCACACAGTTAAACTTCAAGTCCAAGTCCCTTTTTTAAAACTAATATCAACTTTTAATTCTGCTTTAAACTTGTAACTATCACCTTTTGTCCTATACCTTTGTAATATTACCTATATAATTTACTAGTTTCAATATTAATCTATGTAAAATTATTAACTTCAAAATATTTTATTTTACTATGTAAGTCTCCTACAGGAGACTAGAATAGAACCCCAACCGTTCATGCGCTTGGTAGCTGCAAAACGTGTTGTGGTCTAGCCTCTTTATTGTACAGCGCTCTTGAGGCGATTTCTCGCGAAAATAGCGCTTTATAAATCATCCATAAATAAATAAATCTCCTATAGTTCTATAGTGTAATATTAATGCCGAAACTGCCCTTTAAATCAGCTTCCATGTCACCAATCGATAGGCATCAGTACTAAATGACGATGTGGGTGCTGTCTGCAACCAGTGCCAAACTGTCCCATCCCTAGTCCTAACCGCATGCAATATGTTTACTTCAAACCTTCAAAGTGAATTAGTGCTGGTATTGTTTCATTAGCATTCTGCCGGTTTCGCTAACTGGATCGGTTAAGCAGAACACTGGCTAATGGGAAGTCACTGGGAGACAGGGAAATATGTACAATGCATAATAATATGTATGTATCGGCCCTTCCGAAGAGCAATGTCGGATCTGCCAAAAAACAATAAAATTTGAATTGGTAATAAGCCAAAAAGATATTTGATTTTTAGTAGATTCGTCATTATTTTTCGGGAGCGTCGATTAGACCAACCAAAGTATTAATATTAAGGTTTTTTTAAATTGAAAACTTAGTTAAGGAAGGACCTACATAGGAATCGAATCTGTTAATGTAAATTAAACATTCGATTCCGTATTTTGAAGGCTTTCCTGCTTTAAAAATACGTTAAAATGTAAAATAATATCTACTCGTATATAATTTAAAAAAACACATTGGAACACGATGACGAATTTTGTTATGAACTTTCGCGGTCCTGCGCTGAATCAAAATATATGAGTAAGAATAATAAATAAGTGATTTGCTCTTTTCAATCGTCCCTTATATTGAGAGGGGAGGAAATTTCGGCTTATGTGTTTTCGCAATGAATTGTCGATCAGAGATTGCTCAATGCGCGTGCCTACATCCTACATAATTAACCATCTAATCTAAACTAAACAACCAACGCCTTTTTTCAACGTTGAGGTGGTTAAAAAAAAAACACAAGTACATTTTGATCACTTTACACAAAAACCACATTTTAAATCAATATTTCATGTTGACCCCCACGGGGATCGAACCTGCGGCATCATGTATGTTAACCCAACGTTCTAACCACTACACAACAACAACGGCCTAGGAAAACTTTACACAACTTTCAATCTTTTGAATAGGTAAGATATAACATAAGAATTTTGAGTTGAATTCACTGTATTTTATCATCAGGTTGAAAGTTCTCTAACCATCCGTAAAGCTTTCGATTCTACATCACCTGGCTATCGGAGGTGTTCACATCTGACAATATTAGTGGTCTTCCACACGAATAGTGGCTAGTGATACCCGCACCCCCACGCAACCTGCATTTACCACACCACCACCAACCCTCCCCCACCCACCTTACCACTTCACAATCTACTCACCACTCACCATTAACAACACTTGCGTTATGGATAATTTATACAGCGCAGTTTTCGTATGAAAATACCCCAATTACTCAAAATTACTATCATAATAGTTCGTGATTAAATATCAAATGAGGAGCTGGCGAACAAAACCGAACTCATCCAAAATACATAAATAATTTATTGTTTGTTTTTAGGCTTTCATGCTTGCTTACATTTGCCTATTTTTAAATTTTTCAAGCAGAAAGCTACCGTATCTCTATATGTACATAATATTTTGGTTTTTGACTACTCTCCTGTAAAAAGAAAAAATAACTACCGGATAAGTCCGATTTTGTTCCCAAGGTCATAAAACTGTATAAACAAGTATGCAATCTAAGCGATAGGAGGCCAGCTTCCGAGCGTCTTCTAAAAAAGTGTAAAAAGTAATAAAACTGTTCGTTTTAAATAATTTTACGAATGTTTTAATATCCCATGTGTCGTTATAATAGATTTATAGATTTTTCTAGGGGTGGCCCAATATAACAGCTTCTAGCTTCCTATCTTCCTAATAGTTTTAAGTTGAAGTGCCTGTGTAACACGTGGTATTATTTCTACCTCTACCCCCACCATCGCCCCCTTCCCGCCACCGGTGACACACGTGTCAATAATAAAGTGAATACTTCAGCACCGTTCTCAAGGGTGCAAAAAATAAGGGATGTTTCTAATGAATCCTTCACCACCACTGCTAAAACTATTCGCGTGTTAACATGATCGTCTTGCAAAATGTCAACTTTATTTTGAGGGTAGGTAATACCTGGCATACTATGCAACTGATTTGTTAATACATTGGTGTTTCAAGATATTAATGAATTTGTTTGTCTTAAGGCAATTTTTTAAAGACTTGTACAACAAGGATAATAGATTTTTATGGATTATAAAACTTATATTTTTCTTTCTTTTTTACCTATTTTTGTTACTACCTGTGAAAACCTCTAATTGGTAGTCTACTCTGTTTTCTTTTAATGTTTGTTATAATGATTATTTGGCTGTTCGTTTTCCTGTAAATAAATAAGTTATGAATATTCTATTATTCTGTTTATTTTTCTAAAATCGATATAAAATCGGTTAGAACACAACGAATGCATTTTAATACAGTGGAATTGGGATGAGTGAAAACAAGTAGTGAGGGTGCATCTACATTCTCGCCAAGAATGCACAAGAGTTGACAACTATGAAATTAACTTTTTTGATTACAAATTACAAAACATGTTCGATTCTATAATATACGTAACCTAAGAAAAATATTATACAGAGCGTGGAAGAAACACGGACCAAAACCCATTTTGTACGTGATAAAATAAATGATAAAGAGGAAAAAATACAATTTTTCAATGTATTAATAAGTAAATATAATGGAAGATGATGTTGATGAACTTAAGTAGATAAATAATTTTTGCGTACATAGTAAGACATTGGACATTGTTAAGACATTGAAAATCTGCGAATTCCTATACATATAAAATTGTAAAAAAATGGATAATCATTACCAATTTCAGATTCTACTGTATGAATATCATTTTCATATAAGAGTATACACTTATACGTAACAAAAGAGTGCTCTAATGAGGTGATTATTCATAAAAATGGCACTTTAGAAATTATACAATTATTATTATTATTATTATTATTATTAATGACCATGGTATGGTGCCATATCCTTAAGACAGTGCCAACAAAGTTTGAAATTTATCCTTTCCAGACACCGACCAGTGTCTCTCTGAAATATTGTGAAATGTGGGAATGATTCGGAACTTTTGTAATAAATCTTGATACAGCATTGCAAATAGATTTATCAATTTACAGCTTTGGAAGCCGCGATTTATTTGGATGAGCATAAATCTGGTTTATTTACTTACCAATACTTACAACATTTATGTATGGAAATACTGAGAAACTTTAAAACATCATTCGTATTGTTTTTCCTTTGCTTACAAAACAAGTTAGTTTGTAATTATCCTGTTTAGCCATTTTGATTTCACAAAACTACTTACAAATACAAATCTTGTCATGAAAAAAAAAACAGTAGATAACTGAGGATTCGGGATTCTGTGTAATAAAAAATGGAGTCATAATTCATAATCTTTTCAATATTAAGAACATTGAAAGAGTCCAACCTAATTTTTGCGCTTTATTAATTTTAAATTAAATATTCCCATTGTAAACATAAATTATAACGTTTTAAATAACTTTTTTAATATACAAACATTAGAAAATAGAAATTAAATGATTTGCTCTTTCTGTTCAAAGTATTAAAATCTATGTTTGATTGTTGTTAACTAACAAATTTAATTAGTATACGAGTGCCTGGTCAAGTTACCCGTAGTAATGCACTATTTTACTGTAGCCAATCATCGACCAATTACAGTGCTAACTCACCGATACGAAGAATGCACGCACTGGCTAACAAGTATACTAACAATATTGATGTTTTCAACACAAATCTAGTGCATTTTAGGGAACAGTGTCTGGATGCCATCTCTGGCGGTAATGAGTAGCTACCTACTGTGTAATCATTTAAAAATGTCTATGAAAAGCCCTATGGGCGTAAAAAAATAAGACAATAAAAATAAAATAATAATAACAATAATAATAATAATGTTTTATTTAGAAAAAAAATCATAAATTCATATTTAATTAGGTGTAAGAATTTTTAAAAACAAATATATCTGACTCTACGATATTACTCGCTTGCATGACAATTTGACAGCTGCCCTTTTACTCAATTCCGATGCATCCCTCTAACTTCCGCTTTCACTTTTCGAGGGGGGTGGGTTATGGATTGGTCCACAGCGCGCAGTCTCCGGGGTTCTGGTAGTGCTGTGCCCCCTCCCCGCCCGCACTCCCGTCACAACACCCCTCCAAATACACTGTGGTTAACGTCCTCGCACCGAAATAACAGAGATTACAAAAAAATTACGACCCTTGGGTTTCTCGTATGTTGAAATTACAGAATTAGTCAAGATTCGCTTGATTCAAGACATAACAAGGATAATGTCAAACAGTTGGCGACTTTTTCGAGATTATTATTATTATTATTATGGATAATTTATATAGCGCCGTTTTCGTATAAATATACCTCAAGGGCGCTTCAAATATTGAATTTAACGGCTCTGGAAATTTAACGTGAGTGAAAACTCAATTTCTGAGTAGAAAATACTATTTTCAAAATTTATCAAAAGATTTTGAGAACATATAGGTCTTATGTTTCTTTCGAAACATCACTTCACTCTCACAGTTGCGCACTTCTGGTGGGAGAGCATTCCAAGCCACAGGGCCCGCAACCGCAAAAGCGCGCTCTCCAAAATTTTGTGCGCTGATTACGGATCGGTACTAAAACTCTGCCTATAGCTGTAGATGTAGTTGATCGAAGATATGGAGTTAATTATTGTCAGCTACAGATAATATCTGTAATTTGATTTAAAGAAACATAAAATTATTTAGAAGTTTAATGACACGTTTACTAGTAGCACAAAGTCATAGTATAGTACGCGCCAATCTTAAATGCAGATCATGAACATCGTGCGTTATCGTCGCAAATACGAGTCTAAGGGCAAAAACGTTTGACTGTACCTGCGCGAAAATTTAAGCAATAGCAAAAAAATTAAATACCAAATTCCAGTTTCCTGGCAATCAGAGCAAAGAATAAAAAAATACTGTAGATCAATCACAGATGATTATCGACGTGCTTCAAAACGTGCTAAGCATTTGACCGATCACAATGAAACATACGTTCATATCACGGTCGCGTTGCCAAGCACCATAGATGATAGGCATACTTTGACAAATGTTTCGTTTTATTGCTTTCTCAAATTGATTTAAAGCAAATAAATGGCATGATAAATTGTGCACAAACAATTAAAACTAAATTATTTTACTTTACTTACAGTTTTGGCGTATTTTCCATATTTAAAGCGGTAATTATTAATCCCGATCGATAACTTTTAACGGATGTTCCATTGTGATCGCGAAAACGTTAAATATCCGTGGTGAGAAATCGTTATCACGTCGCTTATTAGCATCGTCGATAGTCATCTGTGATTGAGCTACAGGTAATATAAAACTATGAAATTCTATCTAATTCGGAATCGTTAAGTTGGTCTCGACTGGACACTGGAAAAATTAAAGTCGTTGAAGTTAATTTTATGCCAAAAATTATAAAATCAAAAGGTTTTTTAATTTATTTTAAATAATTGACCACAATTTAAGATTTACACGGTTCCTTTGATTATTCAAGCGAAATTTGTACTTGAAAAGTGACAGGTCTTACACGTAGGTATCAATGTAGCTTAATAAAAATAAGTGCGTACATAGTAGGTACGTATTGAGTACATAAAGCATGGAAGTTTCCGTGTATGCTTTTAAACAATGATAAGATATACCAACATGCATGTGTGTAGGTATAATATGTTTGTACATACTTTTACATTCACCCCAATTCCTCGTTCGTGTTAGGGGATGCGATTTTATTATCACAGGCTCTGCGTTTTATCTACAAAAGTTTCTGCACATGTACGAGGTACGAGCATGGATAATAAATACAGCGCCAGCGTAGCGGGTTTTTGTACCGCATTTTGTACGATAGGGCAAGAAAGAAAACTTATTAAGATTCACGCAAACTATTGGTATTGGTAAATCAGGGGTAGGTCAATAAAATATAAATGTTTTCTGCAAGAGGCTCTCAATTTTAACACGATTCAGGCTGTAAGAAGGTGTATTCCGAAAAGAATTTGAAAAATCAATTGCAAGCAGTGCTTGAGTGAGATAATTATTTATTTATTATTAACGCCCATAAGGCTTTTACATATACACATAAATTATACAGTAGTTTTAATAACAGAGTACATGTATACAAATAATGTAGAAAGAGATTTTTATTTATTTATTAATTTATAGACGGGCGCAATTGCCTTTTACAGAAATACATAAAAAATTACAACAGTGAAACATAGAGGAATAAGTTTATACAGATTATAAAAAGGAAAAAAAAAATATCATTGTTGCAAGGTATACAAATACCAATACAACACTATGAACTTCAAACTAAAGAAGATGTTGTCAACCATTTTTACAATAAATTCCTAATATTATCATTTCTATTTTAATAATATATGTATATATATGTGTATGTGTGTATTGTAAAGTAAAGTATTTATTTATAGGAAAAACCAACAGTCAAATAATCATTATAATAAACATAAAAGAAAACAGAGTAGACCAATTAGAGGTTTGCACAGGTAGTAACAAAAATAGGTAAAAAAGAAAGAAAAATATTCTCATCGTAAGATTACTACAAATAAATTATATGTAGATAAAAGTGTGTTAAAAGTTAGAAAAGAAACAAAAAAAATGCTAACTCAACAAAATGTGATCAACAATGTGTGATTTCACTCGGAAAGCAAACGCCGCACATCACCATGGTTATTCTCAAATAAATATATGTTCAATGTTTTAGATATTTTGATATCGTTCAGTATTATAATGAAGTATCTAGTGAATATTTTTATGAGGGCACTTTAATATTAAAATTAATGCGTGTGACCGCTTCGGCGCTGGGTCTATGGGATAGGGATGCACACAGATATACGACATAATTAAATTTTTTCAATAGCGAATATTTTCAGTCCGATACATTAATTAAAATTATTGTATGGGCATATTTCTGGAGAAATCGACTAAGTTTTGTAATGCATATTATTAGAAAGAAACCGACCAGAGGACTAAAAAAAAGGTCATATTCGATGTTTTATAGGGCATCTTTTTATTTAAAATATTGAATCATCGAATACTTTTCGGATAAAATCGACGTTTATACAGCCGATATTTGCAATCTCTACTTCGGGACGGTGCGACCTAGCGACCCTACACTGCACACGTAAAGGAGAGAAACGCGCAGTAAGTACAACCAAGTGCGCCTGGTTGTGCAGTGAGGAAGGTTTTGGTTGGAGCACGAACGACCACGTGTGCATATACAATAAGTAAAATGTGATGTGGGTCGCTACAAGTTTCGGTGACAAAGGACCGGGATTTATGGGCAAGCAACAATGCGAGTTTCAAATTACCACTTTCCCTTAAAACCGCACCAATGGGGCAAAGGGGCTTTTGGGACACCAAGTGCAGTGAACTTGAACATTTTTTTTACTGAAGTGCGATGACACACAGAAAATTAAAATAAAAAACCCATGTTTAAAAATTTTCCTGTGGGGAAACGAACCGCGACCTCAGCAGGTAGCCAAAGGAATAATACAAACAGATGAAAAAAATATTTTTACTTTGGGAAAATGGGGGTTTTAAAACGGGGGATTCTTCACAAAGCCCGTTTGGGGGAAAAAAATTAAAAACGTTTTTCAAAATTTTCCGCAAAAACCGAT